>JAGVVM010004880.1:0-22360 GCA_019149425.1 Psidium friedrichsthalianum | reverse complement strand
ACAAGCTAAAACCAACCAAGCTTCCAAAGCAAACAGCCACTACATCATCTTTCCAAATGCCCAGATCCTTCTGGACCAAGTTATGGCAACTATACACTCTCCCAAAAATCCGAGTGTTCCTATGGAGTGCGTGCCAAAACGCTTTACCCACTAGAGAGAACCTCAACAAGAGAAATATTTTGCCAGACCCCATGTGTACCCTAGCAACCAGGCGCCTGAGACAGTCGAACATATTTTGCTGATCTGTTGTTGGACAGCAACAATTTTGGGAGGATCCGCGACTCAACCTGCAAATTTGAACCTACCCATCACACGAATTGATAAATGGGTCTCGCAACATTTTGATTCAGACACAAAAGTGCAACCAAATGAAGTTCTCGGAGCTGTTTTATGGTTAATTTGGAAGAAGCGGAACACTTACATATTCCAAGCAGGCCGGCCAAACCCCGCAATCTATGTTAGATATTTAATGCTTGGATGTTAACGAACTTGTTTTGATTAATGAAGTAAGAGCAGTTTCGACCAAAATTAAAAAATAATAATAATAATGAGTTAAAAATTAGGTCAAACACCCACATTGACACCTCTATCTCATACATCGTTAAAATATAACGGAATACAGTCCAAAAGCGTGTGGAAAATCTCGCATGGTTTATGCTATCTCGGATGTGGCAAACTCAAAAGTAGAGTGCACATTGTTGCCGATCATGATAAGGTCAACTTCCCGTTTGGCGGGCCAGCTCACTTGAGTTTGTCGGGATAGAGGTTTCTTCATGGGATCAAAGGAGGACTCACATTCTTTATATGCATTGAGTTTGTGGGGGTCTTTTGGTTTTGGTCAAGAGGACTTTTCTCGTGGCGTTGGGTCCAAAAAATGGGTTTGATATTCGTCCGAGATGCCGCACATTTGTTTTTGTGAGTTAAATCCATTGAATTTGAGTGTTAGATAGCCGAAGACAAATCTTGTTGTAAGATTTCTAAGAGTTGTTGTTTAAGTACTCGAGTGTGGTTAGACTTCTCGTTGTATTGCTTGATTTATAATAAAAATTTACTTTTCTCTCTACATGAATAGGTCACATCGACCGAGGCAATTTATGGTGTTTGATTTAATTATCTGTTCTATTTTCATTGCTTGACCCCTCCCCTCCCCCCCCTCTTCTCTTTTTTTTCACTACATAGCCGGCCACATGATAAGGTAAATGAGATTTTTATTCACAATTCGATCATGTTTTACAAGCTCAAACAAGCAATATATACAAAATGATAATCATGAAGAATTAGACTAAAGGTTACATCCAATGCAGCAATTTGGTGCTTGGAATTTATTCTGGAAGACTGGAGAGAATGAAAATAATCAAAGAATGGATGACTTGTCCCCCTAAGAATCAATCTTCGTGAACCGCAGTATGTTGTTTGTACAAATTGTGGCATTCCATGTACAGGGTTTGTTTCTAATTTGTGGAATTAAGTCCATGAGGCAACCTCGCGAGATGAAGTTGTCTCTTTTTTTTTAGAGTAGTTTCGTAGACCCGAGAAAACAAGCAATTGCATTTGGTAACCCGAACTATGCACATTACCCTTGAACTTCTTAACAACGTCAGTACTTTCAGTTTGATACCTTTTAAGAGCCTCTTCATTAGTCTCTGGATTATAGGCTTCGTATCCGCCGTCTCCAAGTTCACCCTTGAAATTGGCTTCTTCAACAACGCTTCACCAGTTCTAACTAAGTCGTTCAAATTTTTCTTTTTTGCCATATCCATTGAAGCTACCGCACCGCTTAACATACATCCTGCAAATTCCGTTTAGCGGCTAAATTTAGCATGCCGACTCAAGTTAGCTAGAAAATTACTTAATGACCACTTCAAGGCTAATGTTTTGAAAATGACATAAGATGGCAACATATCAGACAATTGGAAATGATAATATATATACATATATATATACGTATATGTACATATATTATTTCCAGAGAGGTGGAAGTCGACCATATCTGCGCTCGCTTGCATGAACACATTGATCAATGGGCTTCCGCCGTTGCTGCTTAGCCAGCCCAACACACCCCATTCGGCCGCTTCACTTGCATCATACTTCCCCTCAACTTTTGTTGAACCGGTCCCGAGCGATATCACAAGAAACCTTCTATAGTCCATTGACTCAATAGGGAAGAAATCTGAGCTTCCCACGATCTCCTTCGTCACTTCTCCCATTGCTACCAACGTCTAGATGATGAACGATGCAGCGTTAGAAATTATAGAGTTACGTTTTGTAAGGTCAGGTCCGTTCGAAATAGACATTTTCATAACGGATTATTTGTGGCCACGCCGCCATCTATGAGGTTGAATTCTCTTTTTTTCTGTAGCCCCAGGTTTCAAAAAATGAGCTGGGAGATAAGTTGGTGCTGCAGAGGTCGAGATGCATATGTCTGAGAGCAAGGCCTTCATGCTTGGCTTTTTCTTCACCTGGTCACGATCAATTACCCACAAAAGCAATATGTTCAGTGATTTTTCTGTATATCATTATTTGGACAATATCAAAAGAAAGAAGGGATTATATCCCAAGGACTGATAAAAGGACAAACCTCGTAGCTATAAAAGATGGTTGGTTGAAGACGCTTGATGTCGAACGTCGGGATCACCACATTCGTCAATGTCTGGGGCAATCTTGTGCTCCCAAGTTTCCCTTTGACAAGCCTATGAAGGTATTTTCCATCATATTTTGGTCTTGTCACGGCTTTGATCATCTTCGTAGCAGGAGCAAACAACCGGGCAACTGTGTAGTTTCGAATAAGATGGATGTTAGGGAAGAAGAGCCGATATCATCGACCTGGTTGACTGAAGGAGCTCACGGAAGCACTTTTTCGGTTGTTCTTACGCGCAGGAAGACCAATGTTGTTTGGCCGAAATTGACGTCCAGTTGGCAAAACCCAAACGAAATCCTTTGTCTGTAACTTTCCAGAAGCTTGCATCTTCGTCCGGTGTCTCCCCAAGTATGTGAAGACGAAAAAAGACGAGATGGCCTAACTGTTTGGTTGAAAAAGGAATCTTTTTGGGGGAGAGCTCGTGAAAGGTTTGGTGGCTGAAGAAGAGGGGAGAGAAAAGAAGTTTCTGGGAGGCAAAGAAAGAAAAATGGAGACATGGTTCGGTTGAGAGAAGACAGAGTCCAAGAGACCGAGACCTGAGCGAGCAAACAAAAAGTGGAAGAGGAGGAGAGGCTGAGGGAGTTTCTTGTTGAGGGAGAGAGCCAAGAGCCCAACCATTGAGACCAGGGCTCGTTTTGGAGAGAATACTAGTCGGAGAAAGGAGGGAGGGCTTTTTACCGAATGGGGTCTCAATTTTTTTTTTTTACTGATTTAGATCCCACTTGAAAAAATTTACGAATTAGGGTCCATCTAGTAGTCTTGATGCTGGAACGGACTCAGTTTGGCTACTTGAAGGCCGACCGGCCCAGTTCGGTGGGCAAAGTGCCGAACTGAGCCCAAATTGAGGCAGTTCAGCAACTTTGGTGTCGAACTGGGTGCCGACCCCACCGCGTGGCCTGCAGCTAGGCGCCAGCTCAGCACCAGTAGTGCCGAATTGTATTTTTTTGGGGGGAGTGCTGGTTCCCTTTTGGTAAAAAGCTCTCCATCCTCAACCTCAAGAATGGGAGCAATTGGTGTTGCGAAGCAAGAGCAAGTTGCTGAACCCGAATGTCATCAAAGCCACGTCGAACTCCACCAGATTGTCCTTCATCTAGTGCGCTCCAATCACATCCCAATCCTTGGACTCGACCCTCCCTCCATGAACCCCAGACACATTGCCTCATCGCTCACCCTCACAATTGAATTTCACCCTTCGATCCTCCACTGTGCATCGCCCCAAAGCACCAGCACGATCGTCGGCACGTCCGGTCCTGCCACTCCACTCCTTACGCTCCTCACGTTGAAGCACGCCCCGAACGACGAGATCAGCTCTGCTCTCCTCTCTTTCTTTGCCCCCGCCTGCCTAAAAAACTCCACAACCAGAGCTCTATAGATAGCCGAGTGGAGACCACGTACGGAGTTAGAGTACTGATTTTGGTCCCACCTCTTCCGTTCTTGTCCCATTGCTAACAGCGATGCGTTGAAATTGACCGGTGGCTGGAGGAGGAAGAGGAAGATGGGAGGTGGAGTTTTGGGTAGTTCGGCAGTAGGGTTGCCAAACTGAGCCTAGTTCGGCAGTGGGTTTGCCGAACTGGGCCCAGTTCGGCTCGACCTAGTTTGGATTTCTCGGTGCCGAACTGGGATCCGTTCGGCCCCCAGCTTACCGGCCGGACGGATCCCAAACTCGTAAATTTTCTCAAATGGGACCTAAATCAGTAAATTTTTTTTTTAGACCCTATTTGATAAAAGCCCGAGAAAGGAAGTGAAAGCAAACCCGGAAAAGAAAAAACCGAAGGAGGGTCGAGACGAGTCACCCTTCACCTAATCGGCTTGCGTCACCGCCAACGACGACCGAGGTCGTAGCCCGCTCAACTCAGCTTCGCAAACCAGGTAAGTCCGAGGCTTCCCGCTCGCCCTTTGTTTCGGCCAAAAGATGAATTGAAGTTCGTCATCCCCGTTTCAGCTTTGCTCCCTGACTTGGTCGTGCGATTCCCTTTCCATGTCTAGCTTTGGTAGTTGCTTTTTTGGCTTGTGTTTGTCTCGCATACGTCGTTTGTTGTAGCTGAGAGTGGGCGACCGTTGCTTTGGTCACGGGCAACGTCCTTGAGGTGGCTCTTCGAGGTGTGCTTCCCGTTTAGTTTTTGGTCCGACGTGATGGTCTGTCTCCTACCGACTCGAGGCAGTGAGGTTAGTGGTTGTTGGTTTTGGAGTTGAGGTCGGTCCTATGAGGTCAGTTTGAAGCTACCAATACGACCTGGACAAGGCCGACGACTGTAAAAGGTGGTGGTCCGGTGGGAAATGGATCTTCTAACATGAGAATTTCCTAACATTGAAGGGAAGAAAATTGGGCCAGAAGGGATTGAAAATTTTTCAAATCCCAAAAAGTTTCCGTCCAATATTTCTCCCTCTATGTTAGGGAATGTCAAGGGATCCCATGTTAGGGGATCTGGATCTGGTCCGGTGATGTCTTGTTCTTTGTGAAAACAAGCTACTGTTTGTTCTTTGACGGAGTAGAAGACCAAGCTTCGTGGGAAAGAAGACCAGAAAATTTTAAGAAAAGAGGAATAAAATAAAGAAAAAAGGAAAAAACAGAAAATGAAAAAGCTATGTGAAGCTGGACCGTATGTTAGCTTTGGTGCTGTGACCGATGGATTTGTCTTCAAAATTGGGCCACAAATTAAATTTTCGAATTGGGCCCAATGGAGGAGAGACTAGTAAGAAAGTTGGGCCTGCTCTTGTGGGTCTTTTTTAAGGTCTTGGAAGGTTTAGGCTATGTGAACTGGGCTTGTGTTCAGAGCCCAGTCCTCATTGGAGTCTCGTCCGAGGGCCTGAGGGCCCAGGCAGCGGGATGATTGAGTGGGCTTCGACTTCGGTTTTGGGCTGATCTAATCAGAAGGAAATAAAAAGCTGATAAAACCTATAAAAAAAATGGAAATCAGGTTGGGTCTAATCTGGTAGTTGGGCCGAACCGTGGGTCCTCGTTTATTAGAATTGGGCCAGGTCTAGATTTAAGTCAAATTGGGCTTTAGAATAAAAATTGAGCCTCTCTTAAAGTCGCCAAAAATTGAGCGCCTCTTTATTAGAATTTTGTCCATATGGGCAAATTGTCTCCAATTATCTCAAATCAATCCAAAACCTTAATCACACATTTCTAAGCCTTTAGAACTATGATATCCCTAATATATAGTTCTAAAGGCTTAGAATGTGTGATTAAGGTTTTGGATTGATTTGAGAATAATTGGAGACAATTTGCCCATATGGACAAATTCTAATAAAGAGGCGCTCAATTTTTGGCGACTTTAAGAGAGGCTCAATTTTTATTCTAAAGCCCAATTTGACTTAAATCTAGACCTGGCCCAATTCTAATAAACGAGACCCACCGGTTCGGCCCAACTACCAGATTAGACCCAACCTGATTTCCATTTTTTTATAGGTTTTATCAGCTTTTTATTTCCTTCTTTAGATCAGCCCAAAACCGAGTCGAAGCCCACTCAATCATCCCCGCTGCCTGGGCCCTCAGGCCCTCGGACGAGACTCCAATGAGGACTGGGCTCTGAACACAAGCCCAGTTCACATAGCCTAAACCTTCCAAGACCTTAAAAAAGACCCACAAGAGCAGGCCCAACTTTCTTACTAGTCTCTCCTCCATTGGGCCCAATTCGAAAATTTAATTTGTGGCCCAATTTTGAAGACAAATCCATCGGTCACAGCACCAAAGCTAACATACGGTCCAGCTTCACATAGCTTTTTCATTTTCTGTTTTTTCCTTTTTTCTTTATTTTATTCCTCTTTCTTAAAATTTTCTGGTCTTCTTTCCCACGAAGCTTGGTCTTCTACTCCGTCAAAGAACAAACAGTAGCTTGTTTTCACAAAGAACAAGACATCACCGGACCAGATCCAGATCCCCTAACATTGGGATCCCTTGACATTCCCTAACATAGAGGGAGAAATATTGGACGGAAACTTTTTGGGATTTGAAAAATTTTCAATCCCTTCTGCCCAATTTTCTTCCCTTCAATGTTAGGAAATTCTCATGTTAGAAGATCCATTTCCCACCGGACCACCACCTTTTACAGTCGTCGGCCTTGTCCAGGTCGTATTGGTAGCTTCAAACTGACCTCATAGGACCGACCTCAACTCCAAAACCAACAACCACTAACCTCACTGCCTCGAGTCGGTAGGAGACAGACCATCACGTCGGACCAAAAACTAAACGGGAAGCACACCTCGAAGAGCCACCTCAAGGACGTTGCCCGTGACCAAAGCAACGGTCGCCCACTCTCAGCTACAACAAACGACGTATGCGAGACAAACACAAGCCAAAAAAGCAACTACCAAAGCTAGACATGGAAAGGGAATCGCACGACCAAGTCGGGAGCAAAGCTGAAACGGGGATGACGAACTTCAATTCATCTTTTGGCCGAAACAAAGGGCGAGCGGGAAGCCTCGGACTTTACCTGGTTTGCGAAGCTGAGTGAGCGGGCTACGACCTCGGTCGTCGTGGCGGTTGACGCAAGCCGATTAGGTGAAGGGTGACTCGTCTCGACCCTCCTTCGGTTTTTTCTTTCCGGGTTTGCTTTCACTTCCTTTCTCGGGCTTTTATCAAATAGGGTCTAAAAAAAAAATTTACTGATTTAGGTCCCATTTGAGAAAATTTACGAGTTTGGGATCCGTCCGGCCGGTAAGCTGGGGGCCGAACGGATCCCAGTTCGGCACCGAGAAATCCAAACTAGGTCGAGCCGAACTGGGCCCAGTTCGGCAAACCCACTGCCGAACTAGGCTCAGTTTGGCAACCCTACTGCCGAACTACCCAAAACTCCACCTCCCATCTTCCTCTTCCTCCTCCAGCCACACCGGTCAATTTCAACGCATCGCTGTTAGCAATTGACAAGAACGGAAGAGGTGGGACCAAAATCAGTACTCTAACTCCGTACGTGGTCCTCCACTCGGCTATCTATAGAGCTCTGGTTGTGGAGTTTTTTAGGCAGGCGGGGGCAAAGAAGAGAGGAGAGCAGAGCTGATCTCGTCGTTCGGGGCGTGCTTCAACGTGAGGAGCGTAAGGAGTGGAGTGGCAGGACCGGACGTGCCGACGATCGTGCTGGTGCTTTGGGGCGATGCACAGTGGAGGATCGAAGGGGTGAATTCAATTGTGAGGGTGAGCGATGAGGCAATGTGTCTGGGGTTCATGGAGGGAGGGTCGAGTCCAAGGATTGGGATGTGATTGGAGCGCACTAGATGAAGGACAATCTGGTGGAGTTCGACGTGGCTTTGATGACATTCGGGTTCAGCAACTTGCTCTTGCTTCGCAACACCAATTGCTCCCATTCTTGAGGTTGAGGATGGAGAGCTTTTTACCAAAAGGGGAACCAGCACTCCCCCCAAAAAAAATACAATTCGGCACCACTGGTGCTGAGCTGGCGCCTAGCTGCAGGCCACGCGGTGGGGTCGGCACCCAGTTCGACACCAAAGTTGCTGAACTGCCTCAATTTGGGCTCAGTTCGGCACTTTGCCCACCGAACTGGGCCGGTCGGCCTTCAAGTAGCCAAACTGAGTCCGTCCAGCATCAAGACTACTAGATGGACCCTAATTCGTAAATTTTTTCAAGTGGGATCTAAATCAGTAAAAAAAAAAAAAATTGAGACCCCATTCGGTAAAAAGCCCTCCCTCCTTTCTCCGACTAGTATTCTCTCCAAAACGAGCCCTGGTCTCAATGGTTGGGCTCTTGGCTCTCTCCCTCAACAAGAAACTCCCTCAGCCTCTCCTCCTCTTCCACTTTTTGTTTGCTCGCTCAGGTCTCGGTCTCTCTGGACTCTGTCTTCTCTCAACCGAACCATGTCTCCATTTTTCTTTCTTTGCCTCCCAGAAACTTCTTTTCTCTCCCCTCTTCTTCAGCCACCAAACCTTTCACGAGCTCTCCCCCAAAAAGATTCCTTTTTCAACCAAACAGTTAGGCCATCTCGTCTTTTTCGTCTTCACATACTTGGGGAGACACCGGACGAAGATGCAAGCTTCTGGAAAGTTACAGACAAAGGATTTCGTTTGGGTTTTGCCAACTGGACGTCAATTTCGGCAAACAACATTGGTCTTCCTGCGCGTAAGAACAACCCGAAAAAGTGCTTCCGTGAGCTCCTTCAGTCAACCAGGTCGATGATATCGGCTCTTCTTCCCTAACATCCATCTTATTCGAAACTACACAGTTGCCCGGTTGGTTTGCTCCTGCTACGAAGATGATCAAAGCCGTGACAAGACCAAAATATGATGGAAAATACCTTCATAGGCTTGTCAAAGGGAAACTTGGGAGCACAAGATTGCCCCAGACATTGACGAATGTGGTGATCCCGACGTTCGACATCAAGCGTCTTCAACCAACCATCTTTTATAGCTACGAGGTTTGTCCTTTTATCAGTCCTTGGGATATAATCCCTTCTTTCTTTTGATATTGTCCAAATAATGATATACAGAAAAATCACTGAACATATTGCTTTTGTGGGTAATTGATCGTGACCAGGTGAAGAAAAAGCCAAGCATGAAGGCCTTGCTCTCAGACATATGCATCTCGACCTCTGCAGCACCAACTTATCTCCCAGCTCATTTTTTGAAACCTGGGGCTACAGAAAAAAAGAGAATTCAACCTCATAGATGGCGGCGTGGCCACAAATAATCCGTTATGAAAATGTCTATTTCGAACGGACCTGACCTTACAAAACGTAACTCTATAATTTCTAACGCTGCATCGTTCATCATCTAGACGTTGGTAGCAATGGGAGAAGTGACGAAGGAGATCGTGGGAAGCTCAGATTTCTTCCCTATTGAGTCAATGGACTATAGAAGGTTTCTTGTGATATCGCTCGGGACCGGTTCAACAAAAGTTGAGGGGAAGTATGATGCAAGTGAAGCGGCCGAATGGGGTGTGTTGGGCTGGCTAAGCAGCAACGGCGGAAGCCCATTGATCAATGTGTTCATGCAAGCGAGCGCAGATATGGTCGACTTCCACCTCTCTGGAAATAATATATGTACATATACGTATATATATATGTATATATATTATCATTTCCAATTGTCTGATATGTTGCCATCTTATGTCATTTTCAAAACATTAGCCTTGAAGTGGTCATTAAGTAATTTTCTAGCTAACTTGAGTCGGCATGCTAAATTTAGCCGCTAAACGGAATTTGCAGGATGTATGTTAAGCGGTGCGGTAGCTTCAATGGATATGGCAACAAAGAAAAATTTGAACGACTTAGTTAGAACTGGTGAAGCGTTGTTGAAGAAGCCAATTTCAAGGGTGAACTTGGAGACCGGCGGATACGAAGCCTATAATCCAGAGACTAATGAAGAGGCTCTTAAAAGGTATCAAACTGAAAGTACTGACGTTGTTAAGAAGTTCAAGGGTAATGTGCATAGTTCGGGTTACCAAATGCAATTGCTTGTTTTCTCTCGGGTTACGAAACTACTCTAAAAAAAAGAGACAACTTCATCTCGCGAGGTTGCCTCATGGACTTAATTCCACAAATTAGAAACAAACCCTGTACATGGAATGCCACAATTTGTACAAACAACATACTGCGGTTCACGAAGATTGATTCTTAGGGGACAAGTCATCCATTCTTTGATTATTTTCATTCTCTCCAGTCTTCCAGAATAAATTCCAAGCACCAAATTGCTGCATTGGATGTAACCTTTTAGTCTAATTCTTCATGATTATCATTTGTATATATTGCTTGTTTGAGCTTGTAAAACATGATCGAATTGTGAATAAAAATCTCATTACCTTATCATGTGGCCGGCTATGTAGTGAAAAAAAAGAGAAGAGGGGGGGAGGGGAGGGGTCAAGCAATGAAAAATAGAACAGATAATTAAATCAAACACCATAAATTGCCTCGGTCGATGTGACCTATTCATGTAGAGAGAAAAGTAAATTTTTATTATAAATCAAGCAATACAACGAGAAGTCTAACCACACTCGAGTACTTAAACAACAACTCTTAGAAATCTTACAACAAGATTTGTCTTCGGCTATCTAACACTCAAATTCAATGGATTTAACTCACAAAACAAATGTGCGGCATCTCGGACGAATATCAAACCCATTTTTTGGACCCAACGCCACGAGAAAAGTCCTCTTGACCAAAACCAAAAGACCCCCACAAACTCAATGCATATAAAGAATGTGAGTCCTCCTTTGATCCCATTGAAGAAACCTCTATCCCGACAAACTCAAGTGAGCTGGCCCGCCAAACGGGAAGTTGACCTTATCATGATCGGCAACAATGTGCACTCTACTTTTGAGTTTGCCACATCCGAGATAGCATAAACCATGCGAGATTTTCCACACGCTTTTGGACTGTATTCCGTTATATTTTAACGATGTATGAGATAGAGGTGTCAATGTGGGTGTTTGACCTAATTTTTAACTCATTATTATTATTATTTTTTAATTTTGGTCGAAACTGCTCTTACTTCATTAATCAAAACAAGTTCGTTAACATCCAAGCATTAAATATCTAACATAGATTGCGGGGTTTGGCCGGCCTGCTTGGAATATGTAAGTGTTCCGCTTCTTCCAAATTAACCATAAAACAGCTCCGAGAACTTCATTTGGTTGCACTTTTGTGTCTGAATCAAAATGTTGCGAGACCCATTTATCAATTCGTGTGATGGGTAGGTTCAAATTTGCAGGTTGAGTCGCGGATCCTCCCAAATTGTTGCTGTCCAACAACAGATCAGCAAAATATGTTCGACTGTCTCAGGCGCCTGGTTGCCTAGGGTACACATGGGGTCTGGCAAAATATTTCTCTTGTTGAGGTTCTCTCTAGTGGGTAAAGCGTTTTGGCACGCACTCCATAGGAACACTCGGATTTTTGGGAGAGTGTATAGTTGCCATAACTTGGTCCAGAAGGATCTGGGCATTTGGAAAGATGATGTAGTGGCTGTTTGCTTTGAAGGCTTGGTTGGTTTAGCTGTTGTAGGCACTCTTGACCGTATCCCTTACATTCCTGTTTCCAGTCCACAACAGCCGGTCCTGTGATGCATTTTTGGTGAGAGGAATGGCAGGATTTCACTGGTTGTGTCCCTATCAAAGAGAGTCTCAGACTGTTTTCATTCCACGTTCTGGTTTCCTGGTTTATTGGATCTTCAATTTTTTAGGCTCTCTCGGTTGGCGGACCTCCAATGATGCGTCTGTTTAACCATCTGTCCTCCCGATTCATTATCGATTTTCCATTTCCCATTGCCCATCTCACACCTCCAATGATAGAGTTCCTGCCTATAAGTAAACTTTGCCACCCTCATGAGGGCCTCGAACCTTTCCTGCAGTCCAGAATTCTCCTCCAGGGAAATATATTCCTTTGAAAAGTTGGCTCCAAATATTTGATGGTGTCTGTAACAGTCTCCGCGCTTGTTTACCAAACATTGCCTTAATGAAAGGGACAAGGTCACAAAAGCCTATCCCTCCACTATCTTTCCTCCATTTCAGAACTTCCTATTTTTTCCAATGGATACCCATTTTCACATAATTTTTCTTCCACCAGAAAGAGGCCATGCTTTGTTCAATTGCTTTGCACACTGAAATTCGGATCTTGAAAATGGACATCACATATTGAGATAAAGCTTGCACAATAGTCTTGATCAAAGTTTCTTTGCCTACTTTGGAGATTAGTTTCTCCTTCCAACCCTCAAGCTTCATGTTTACTGTAGCCTGAATCCGTGCAAACATGTCCTTTTTCATTTGTCCCTATTCCAATGGAATTCCTAAATACTTCCCTGCCATTTTAATCATTGGGACCCAAAGCTCGGTGGCGATATTTCTGCTTAAGTCATTCGAGCATCCCTTGCTGAAGAAAATCCCTTATTTGTTAAAATTTACAGATTGAAGCGAAACTATATTGATTCAACATCGCTGCTAAGTTTTGGCACTCCATGATTTCCCATCTAGAAAGAATATAGCATCATCCGTGAATAACAGGTGAAATAAAGTTGTGCAGACCCTTTTCAGCTTAATGCCTATAATGCTACCACCTCCAACTGCTTTGCTCATGAAGTGAGAGAGAACATTAGCCAAAATGATAAATAGATAGGGAGAGAGTTGGTCACCTTGTCTAATGCCTCTAGAGGATTGGAAGTAATCTAATGGCTCGCCATTGAATTTTACACTGAAAGACACTGATGTAATGCATGCCATGATCAAAGACACCCATTCCTCACCAAAACCCATTTTCTTCATCCAGGCTTTCATAAAATCTCACTCCACCCGGTCATATGCTTTTGAACCCTTAGCTGGGGCAATACTTCCTGGAAAACCATGATGTTGATCTGAATTTGTCTTCCACTTACAAAGGCACTTGCTTTATTGCAATGATCTCAGGAAGCCAGGCTTAAGGCGGTTAGCCAAGATCTTTGAAATGATTTTGTATGCAAAGTTGCACAAAATTGTGGGTCTAAATTGGAATAAGCATTCTGGGTTTGAAATCTTAGGAATAAGGGTTATATAGGTCCCATTTAATTCATGATTCAGATTTACTGCATCGAAGAATCGCTGGATGTCCTGGACCACATCCTGCTTCAAATCCTTCCAATGGTGGTGGAAGAATTGGCCATTAAGTCTGTCGGAGCCTAGTGCTTTTGTCGCTCCCAACTGAAAAATTGCAAGTTCAACATCTTCCCCTATAACTGGACTCACTAGACTTTCATTCATATGCTCCCTACTAAGCAAGGACGTTGGTCTAGAATTGGTTGAAAGTCTTTTGATCCCCGGACGTAATTAGATTCTGGAAGAATTGGTTGATTGTTGTTTCAGAAGGGATGGGTAGCGGCCAGCATAGAGATTTTATTCCTTTGTCTTCTCTGTACAATGACAGCATGAAAGAATTTCGTGTTCCTACCCCCCTCCCCCCAATTTAACCCACTTTTATTCACTTGGGTCAAACATGGGTTCAGTAGATTTAAAAAAAATAGGTCAAATATGGGTTCAGGAAGCCTATTCAAATATGAGTTTTAACTCAATCATTTTCAACTTATTTTTGATGCGTAGCCTGCAACTTCCATGCATCATTTGTAAATTGGCCTCAATTATATTAATTATATTTTTATTTTTATAAGTAAATGAAAGAAAAATATAAAATTAGAAAAAGTAAAAACTATTTTGGAACACCACCGACCGCCACTACTCACCACCTCCGCCCGCCGTTGACAGCCACTATTTATATGGAAAATGCACATAAAACCATGAAACATCTTAATATTCTTGCACAAAACTACGCAATCAACCAAGTATCAGATCAATAAAAGATGAAAATGCCCAAAGTCCCATATCGCCACATTAATGACTGCACTTGTCAAGGAAGGTGCGCGCCGCGCACGATCAATTTGCACAGCCCCTAAATAATTATGTCCTCTAGCTTAAGCCAAAGGAAAAAATCGATACTTCAATTACTGTGCTTTTGAACAATTTTGGGCAACGAAATGGGAGTTAGTAACCTAAAATTAGATAGCAACTCAATGAGCGAAAGCTGGTAGTCGTGCAAATAAAGGTTGGTAATTTTATATAATAATCTGAAAATTTAAATCATCAGTAAGAAAGGTAAAAAAAATTTAATAAACGGCCAGAGAAATTTTTTCTATTAAAGAGAAGAGGAGATGGGAATTTTTTTAAAAAAATTGATAATTAACTCAAATGATAGTTGCAGTATAAAAGTATTAGTAACTCAATCTGAAAAAAATTGGTAAACACTCTAATTGAGGTCAGTGATTTCTAAAAGAGCTGATAAATTTAAGAAGTTGGTAAATAAGGTTAATAAAATAGCGATAACTCAAAAGAAAAGTGGTAATTACGAAAAACAAATGACGGTGGTAAGCAACTTGGATAAGAATTGGTAAACCAAAACTCGATAGTACATTAATTGAATAAAAGTTGAAAGGTCACGTAGATAATGTTCATAATTTCATATAATATATGATAAATTAAGGTGTTGATAAGAAAGTTAAATAAAAGTTTGTAACAAATAAGAGAAGTTCTATTATCAAAGGAAAGAGAAGTACGTAATCTGAGAAATAGACAAGTAACGGTCATCATCTAACTAAAATAAGCGTTTGTAATGCATAAGTAGTTAGTAATTTGACAGAAAGAAAGTCGATTATCACTCTAATTAAGTTTGCTAATTTCTAAAATTGATAGTATATTTAACGTCATAAGTCAAGTAAAGTTGGTTAACAGGATGTTGGTAAATTTTAAAAATTAAAACTACTTACTAACGTAATGGAAGAAAAGCCAGTAAATCACTCGATAAGTTCATAGAGAAGTTGAAAAATTCAATACCTATATGTTAAGAAGACAAATAAAATTTAGTACATGATAACAAAGTTTGATCAATTAAAATAAAACGCATAAACGTTGGTAAATTACTGAAATAAACTGTGGGATACCCAAAACGAGATAGTGGTATATACTAAAAAAATATATATATAGTCACTCAAACAAAGATTGGTAAATCAAGAACATAATAAGGAAAGAAAGGAAAATCGGGTAAAAAATACAAAATTTGATCATTTACAAACTTTCAAAAAAGTACTGATAAGTTCATAAATGTGTCAGTATGTTACCATTAATTTACTGAAAAATCAGATGATCGGTGATTTTGTTTTTGCAATCTTCGAAAATAGAATAGTAGAATCGTCACACTTACACCCCATCTAGAATTAGGGGTGTCAATAGGCTGGGTGTGGTAACGTTTCTATGATACTCGGCTCGACCTGAAACAACAAATGAATGTGCTTGACCGGACCCGAAACACTAATGAAATAAAGCGATCGGGTCAAGTCGAGTTTCGCGCTCCTTTTTTTAGATTGCCCATTTGCAAAACCTCATCTTTTACACAAACCAAATGGAAAATGACATATGAGGACAATTACACCTCACCCTCATTTAAAAACTAAAAAATATGCGTTGAAAATTGAAGTACATAATATTTAAGTACTGCAATGTTGAATTTGGAAATGAAAATGACGAAGTACACGACAATTGACGGAACACGAAATGATCCCCAACCCGTTGACACCAATTCTCTTTCAATAACATAAAAAATTAATATATTTTAAGCTTTCTATTTGACGGAACAGTTTGTTTTATTCCATTTCTCTGCATAGAAGCGAGCCCCGCTCTTCCTTTATGCCCATGAACAGGCCTCCACATACGTCAAGAACGTTTTTCTCCCTGATCCCCGAGATTCAAGATGGGTGGCTTAAATTTTCACCTTCCTTACGTGTATAGCTAATCAACTTAATCCTCTCTTATTTGCCGGCTTAAGTACACTACAAGTGCCAAAACTTGTGTACGGCGTTCACTTTAGTACCAAAACTTTCAAAACGATCACTTAAGTGCCAAAAAAAATTTCAAAGGCGATCACTTACGTGCCAATTTTTTAAAAACGATCACTTCAATGCCAAAACTTTCAAAACGATTACTTAAATGTCAATGATTTTTGAAAAAATAATTACTTAAGTGCTAATTTTTTTTTTTAAAAACGATCACTTCAATGACACATCCGACGATCCAGAATTGGCACTAAAGTGATCTTTTTTAAAAAAAAAAATTGATACTTAAGTGATCGTTTTTCAAAAAATTTAACACTTAAGTGGTCTTTTTCAAAACAATGGCATTTAAGTGATCATTTTGAAAGTTTTGGCACTAAAGTAAACATCGTACACAAGTTTTGGCACTTGTAGTGTACTTTAGCCCTTATTTTCCTTATGTATTTTACTTAGTCGAATGATTCCAGGCAAAGCATTAACCATTTATCCCCTGCTTCCTTTCTTATTTTAGAAAATACCTAAAATAATGAAGAAAAATTGAACTTTTTCAACAGTTTAAGAAATATCTTTTAATTTATAACAAAACCAGAGATGCCAAAATCAGGGAAGAAGATTAATATAAGATACGATTGATTGCCAGAGAAAAATCAAATTTAGATAAGTGAGCAATATTCACATGTGAAAAATCTGAACCAAAATACGACCTGAGCGGAAATCATTATAATATCTAGAATTTAAGTCATTACCTGGCCCAGACAGACCCGAACCGAAAACACTCGAAAATGCGGGTTGGTTTGTACTTTGATTTGAGTATATTATTCGGTTTGGACACCCTTATGAAATGGAAACAAAAGCTTTTGAATCGCCCAAGAGGCAATGCATGGAGTTTTGCCAGAGCCACCACCTACGATCATCACGTGCGAGTATATGAACAGTCAAGCTCCTGATGAACTCCCAAGACCAGCGGATGTAGAGGATATTGTAAAATAACCTGCACAATACCTTCCATTATTATTAAATTGAGGACGAAGTTCTTCATGGATATGATGACAAGACCAGACCAGAACAGAAGCAAAGTTCTTCAGGCTCCTGATTAACACGGAGATGAGAACGAGGTTTGCTTTACGGGCCAAAAGCGGAAGAGCAATAACTGCTTTATTTAAAGCTAAGGTTTCGAAGTGTCCATCAAATATAGCACCAGGAGGAATGATAATGGAATGACCGAGCAATAGAATAATAGCGGAGATAAGAGATAACCTAGTAAAAGGCTAAAAACTCCGCACTGCCAGAAAGATAATGCCAATTCCAAATTCTTGAACTGCCGCCCACGCGTTGAACTATTCAAATTGGGTTCATCGTCATGAGCTACCGAGCGAAAGATGGTTGATTTAATTTATTGCAGAAGACATAAATTGGAAAGAAGCCATCATATATAGCAGAATTCGGAAGAAACATATGAAAGTGGCATATCTTGACCTATTCTCACATATATACTTCTATCTGTGCATCACGAATACAGATTGTCGCCACTTAATTATGGCCCCATTAAGCCTTTCTTTGATTTTCAAACCTACAAGTCTCCCGAATGTTGAAAATCACAACAACTATTCTTGACTCCGCGTGGTGACTTGAAAGACTTCTCAGCTATAAGCCATTACTGTTCAGCATCAGCTTTGAAGTTTCAACTTTTCAATGATTTCTAGGAATAGTGAAGAATCAGCGGTCTAACTAATGACGATTCCAAGCAAGATCGTACGTTCCATTTCCGTCAATTTTGTTATGAAAACATAGCCTATAAATACGTGCCTCTTATCCTGCTTCTCTACAACACAAGCACATTTGCAATTCAATATTTGCTCAAAGCCCCTCTCTCTATTTCTCACTCTAGGAAATAAGAAAAGCACATACTTTGCCTGAATTTAGGTGCGCCAGTATCCATTTCTTCGCGAATTACCGAAGAAGAAGGTTGCCGTTTAGATAGCAAGTACATCCATGGAAAGGGCATTGAGCTTGCAGCTTCAACCTCCAACTTACGGAAACCTCATAACTATTCTCAGTATCGATGGTGGAGGGATAAGAGGGATTATTCCGGGAACCATTCTCGCTTTCTTAGAGTCTGAGCTTCAGGTTTTGACTCTGACAAAGCTCGCTATTTTTTTTATGCACCCATGCCCATGCAACCTGTGATTCCTAACTAGAGAACATATATATTGTGGACTGTGCAGAAACTAGATGGCAAAGACGTAAGGATTGCAGATTATTTTGATGTTATTGCTGGAACGAGCACGGAGGTCTGGTCACCGCCATGTTAACTAGCCCCAACGAGAACAACCGCCCCCTATTCGCCGCAAAAGATATTAAGAATTTTTACCTCGACAACTGCCCTAAAATCTTCCCTCAAGACAGGTAGCTTAGCTGGCTGATTCAAATTTATCCAGGCAATATTAGGTGTTGTATTTTTGAATGATTGTTTCTCGATGATATTGGCCCTTCGCCTAAGTATACTACAAGTGTCAAAACTTGTGTGCGGCACTCACTTTAGTACCGAAACTTTCAAAACTATCACTTAAATACCACCTTTATTTAAAAAAATGCTCATTTCAATGCCAACTCCGACTGATGTGGCTCATTGGAAATCCGACTAGGACTATATTTTATTAAAATTTGAGCTAGCGTGATTCGCCGAAATTGGCACGCGTTTTAAAAAAAATTTGGCACTTAAGCTACCATTTAAAAAAAAATGACACTTAAGTGATTGTCTTAAAAGTTTTTGGAGCTAAAATGAGTATCATGCGCAAGTTTGGCACTTGTAGTATACTTAAGCATTGGCTCTTCTTACCTAATATCTATCTTGTTCGAAACTACACAGTTGCCCTTTTGCTCCTGCTACGAAGATGATCAAAGCCATGACAGGACCAAAATATAATGGAAAATACCTTCATAGGCTTGTCAAAGAGAAACTCGGAAACAGAAGATTGCATCAAACATTGACAAATGTTGTGATCCCAACATTCGACATCAATCGTCTTGAGCCAACCATCTTTTCTAGCTACGAGGTTCGTCTTTCTTGTCCTTGAAATATTATTCGCTTTTTCCAAATATTGTTTCTTGCGGGTTACATGCAGAAAAGTAAGTAAATAGATAAGTTTTTCTTTTTTGGATAAATGAGCAGGTAAAGAATACGCCGAGCATAAACGCCTTGCTCTCGGACATATGCATCTCAACCTCAGCAGCGCCAACTTATCTCCCAGCTCATCACTTCGAAACCCAGGACTCCACGGGAAAAGTGAGAGAATTCAACCTCATAGATGGCGGCGTGGCTGCAAACAACCCTGTATGCACGACTGATTTTCCCTATTGTGGATTTATGTGGATCGTGACTTAGACGACTCATAACATTAAATCTCTACATTGACGTTGTTCAAAACAGACCTTGGTTGCGATGGGGGAAGTGACAAAGAAGATAATGGAGGAAGCGCGGATTTCTTCCACATAAAGCCGATGGATTACAGAAGGTTTCTGTGATATCGCTCGGGACCGGCTCACAAGAAGTCGAAGGGAAGTACGTTGCAAGTGAAGCCGCCAAATGGGAGTGCTGGGGTGGTTGAGCAGCAATGGTGGTAGCCCGTGGTCGATGTGTTCATGCAAGCGAGCGCCGATATGGTCAATTTCCACCTCTCCACAATCTTCCAGGCACTGCACCTTGAAGCCAACTACCTCCGAATCCAGGTATAATAGAATTAAGATTCTCGAATTTCACTTGCATAACGTTGACCTTGATGTCATCATCAGGATTTTCCAGCTTAAGTTGACCTACTATATGTTGATTCTCGTAAATGAAATTCGCAGGACGACACATTAAGCGGTGAAGTGGCGTCGGTCGATGTCGCAACGAAGAAGAACCTGAACAACTTAGTCAAAACCGGTGAAGCGCTATTAAAGAAGCCGGTTTCGAAGGTAGACTTCGAAACAGGTCGATACAAGGCATGTAAACTAGAGACTAATGAAGAGGCACTAAGAAGGTATTTGAACTAATAGAATGATGAAATCAAAATCTTTAGTGTATTTACAGTTTAGGGTTTATGTTGTACGATTCAGGTTACTTAAGTGCATTATCCAATTTGGTTTCAGGTTTGCCAAGCTGCTTTCAAACGAGAGACTACTTCGTCATATGAGGTCGCCACATGGACATAATTCCACGAATTTGAAATGATGCTAGTCGTGGAATATTTCTACTGCCTATGAAGATTTTTAGGGATTCTTAAGGAATTTGCTTGACCCGATCCGAAACATTAAAGAAATAAAACGATCGGGTCGAGTCGGGTTTGGCGCTTCTTTTTTAGATTGCCTTTTCGCAAAACCTCATCTTTTATGCAAATCAAATGGAAAATGACATATGAGGGCAATTAAACTCACCGCTCATCTAATAAACTAAAAAATATGCATTGAAAATTGAAGTACATAATATTAAGTACTGCAATTTTTGAATTCGGAAATGAAAATGACGAAGTACACGACAATGGACGGAACACGGACTGATCCCTAACCTACCCATTGACACCAATTCCCTTTTTAACATAAAAAAATCAATATATTTTAAGCCTTCCATTTGACGAAACAGTTTTGTTTTTTCCGCATACATAAACCAAAATGATTGAAGAAGATTAATATAAGATACGATTGATTGGATGAAAAATCGAATTCAGATTAGGAGCAGCATTAACAACGTGAAAAATCTGAACGGAACACGACCTGAGCCAAACATCATTATAATTCTAGAATTTAAGCCATTAAATAATAACAAGACCCAAACGAAAAACACTTGTTTTTTCGATCGGTTCGATAGGTCAGGAAGATATTGTTTGGTTTTGGACACCCCACGAAATGGAAACAAAAGCTTCAGATGCAGCCAGAGGCAATGCCCATGGAGTTTTTTGACAGAGCCACCCCTACAATCACCACTTGCGAGTATATGAACAGTCAAGACTCTGATGAACTCCGAAGATCAGCGAATGTAGAGGATATTGTAAAATAACCTACACAATTCCTTCCATCTATTAAATTGAGGACGAATCCTTCATGGATATGATGCCGGACCGGACCACAACAGAAGCAAAGTTTTCAAGCTCCTGATGAACTCCGAAGACCAGCGGATGTAGCGGATTTTGTAAAATAACCTACACAATACCTTCCATTATTATTAAATTGAGAACGAATTCTTCATGAATATGATGATCAGAGCAGACGGAACAGAAGCAAAGTTTAGAACCGTGATCCATTTCTCACGTTGTATTGACTATGCTATATGGAAAGCAGTAACGCTGGACAATGAGGAGCTTAAATGGTCAAATATGGAAGAGCAAGAAGTTCTGCTTCTCACAATTAGGGTTCCGCCATTTTTTTTTACACCAACAAAAAACAAGTGGTAATTAGGACTGCGGATCACGAGATTAGATCGATAAGAGGATCGATCATTACCAAAAATATATTGACACCACTAAAATATTATACCTTGCACTATCGTGATTGATTAATGTTCATCAATTATCTTTAATTAAATTATCATTATAATCCTACACAAATAATAACGGGAAGAGTTTGACTCAAAAAAGAGACCGAGCAAAAGAGACATGTTCATCTTGCATTATAAAAGATAATCCTTGGTTAAGCAGTTATGGAAAAGACAGGAAGATACCAACAAAATCTATGAATCGTGAGCTGGAAGGCAACACAATGAAGAAGATAGAAGACGTTATGAAAATAGCAAAAATAACATAGAACCGAATTGAACTTCTCAACCAGCATTGATTCGAAAACCTCTAAAGGTCATTAATCTTCAGTCGCTTCTCGCTTATCCTTCTATATATGTCGACGAGAGTTTTACCCATCAGCATTCGCAGTATCAGGCACTTGGCCTGTCTACGTCTAATTATCGTAGAAAGCAACCTCTAAAAGTGCCTCTTGAGCCACCACCGGCTAGTTGATTCTTCTCGCTATCAGCTCCAAATATTCACCGACAGTCAAAACGTTGGGTTTCACAAGGCACGGCCATGGTAACTATCAAAAATTCAATATAGACATCGGAAGCAAAAAAAAAAAAATGGGCCATGCGCCTATCCATTAGGGTACTCATATGTTTAATCGAAAATGTAAACTATCTAAGAGGGTCATCGGACCACCTAGAATTCAAGCGCAATCCGACTTGTTCAGTTATCCTCTAGTTCGTCAAGTACCGAAACCTATAGTTAGGACACACACCAATCACGTGGTGATGGAAGACGAAGCTCCACGGATCGCGCGGTCCTCAATCTTGCCTAGCGATCTTGATAGTGACGAACCGAGTCTTTTCTCTTGACCACAAACGAAATCTCGACCCCAAGCGTTTGTGCAAAACTATTCGCAATGTTCACGGAGAAAAGGGACACCAAAACTGACCGA
>JAGVVM010004879.1:0-25549 GCA_019149425.1 Psidium friedrichsthalianum | reverse complement strand
AGGGGGATGCAAACGGTGAGCCGATTCTTGTGTGTTCAAGGGATGGGCGTCGTTCGCACGCAAAGCCTCTTGTCCCCGTTCAACAAGTGTGGCCGGGCTGAGGGGGGGCCGTGTGTGTCTTGAGTTTACTCCTCTTTCTTTCTTGCTACGAATCGGGGGGGGGGGGGGGGGGAAAAAAAATGGTTGGTTGCGTCGGGTCTGGGTGTGAGGTTACGACAGCCTTGTATTAGGGGGGTTCTATGGGTTCTGTGCTGCTGAGGTGGAGTGTCATCCTGGGGATGGAGTTACAGAAATGTTGTTGTGGCACTGTGAGAAGAAGATTATGACATGAAGAAGAAGAGGATGAAGAGATGAAAGAAACTGATATGAAATCTATTAATTATATTCTCCGATTCTTTCGCAAGCCAAAAAAAAAAAAAAAAGGGGGGGGTTGGGGGGGGTTCTCTCGGGGGGCAGATGTAGATATGAAATGTGTCTTTTTTTTTTTATAATTTATTGGTTTTATATGTGTAAAAACTGAAAAAAGGTCATATAGAATGGTTAGATTCGGTTTGATATAGAGAGGTACCCATCAATCATCAGACAGATTTTCCCAATTTTTCTCGAAAAATGAGGAAATAGGAAAAAAAAGAAAGTGTTAAGAAGAAGAGGAGAGGGGGATCACGCGCTTTCGTCGGGGGCGCCAGCGCGTGGACCAATGACTTGCCCGCGTGGCTAACGGGAAGATGCCGGATGTCTTCTCCCTCTCCCTGGTCCCTCTTTCCTTCTGCTCCCTCTCTTGACTTGTCCTCTTCCCCCCTCGGCCCGTCGCCTCTTCCGCTCTCCTTTTCCTCACGGTTCCCTTTCCTCTTTACTTTCCCCCTGGCCTTTTGAATTTTGTTTTTTTTTTGCCCCAGAATTTTGAAACATTTTTCATTATTTTAACAAAAAAGATTTCGATCAAGGTATTTCTCTTGTCGTCTCTCCTCTTTCCTTTTCCACCCAGCCTCACCCTCTCGCCCCTCCAAAGAGGAAGGGAAAATAAAATGAAAAAAATAAGTAAATAATGAACATGATTTTGGTCAAACCCTTCTTTAAAATAGTAAAGACACTTTAGATTTTATTTAAAAAAAATCATTCCATGACCTCGTTGAGAAAAATAAAGATATTTCGCGTTCTTTTTTGAAATTTTTCACTTGGGAATTAACCCAAAATTCCAAAAATTTGCAATTAGCATCCTCGTATTTCGTAGCCCTTGTTTTACCTCCATTTTTGTTATTTTATTTTCCGGTAGCATTCAGAGAAATTAGTTACTTTTATTATTTTCATTTTTTTGGAGTGGAAAATCAGCTCATGCTGCCTGACTTTGCCATGCTGTCCACGCATTGTGCGAATACTAATTCCCAAATGGTACGAATGGATGGATCGTGATAGGTATGGGATGCTAATACGAAGGTACGACTTGTAACTTAGTTGCAATGTTGGCACAATTGCTTATCGAGTTGAGTGGTCCTGGCCTACGGGCTCAATATTAGATGGTTTTTCCTCACATTTGTATAAAAACCACCAGGGATTTTCACAATTGATGTGAGATAATCTAGAAACATATCAATAGCGGCTGACTGTGCTAATTAGAAATATGATGCATTTTCAAGTTTTGATAACACAATTTTCAGATTTTTTTATGTGGCCCTCTATACTTGAAATTGAGAAAGTGACAAAGATGTTGATCTCAATGAGTTGATGGAATGAAAAAACCATTTAATCATCTGGTTCTTCTTATCGTACTAATGAACAAAAAGAGATTAACATGATTTAAATGATCCATTCTTATTTCTCGCCAAACCATTTTGATGACATGAATAAGCAAAACCAATCCCTAACGCCAAAGTAGCTCCACCAAATAAAACTGGACCCCGGCAATTGGATTGGAGATCTGGTCCTCGAGCCTAGGTCCCCAGAGGTAGCGTCGCCACAGTGTTCAGGCTCGCAACCCTACGATTAGGGCCCCACACCTTGCCTAGGTCCCTCGAGGTCGACTTGGATCCCCCACGCCCGGGTCATGTCTCTCTAACGCCAATCCTAGGTTCTAGGATAGCCGAGCCGAGACCCCTTGCCGGGCTCCCCCGAGGCCCTACTTCAGTCCTTGATGCTTGGGCCGTGACCCCGGTGGCCCTACTAGCGGGGCCGTGGACACGCTCGGGGCGCCCCTAAGGCCAAACCTACCATTGTGGCACCTAGGACCGGACTTGGGATTGTGCTCCGGATTTTTTTCTCGAATGTGTGTGTCATAAGTACCAAATATCGAGACTTGAACTTATAATAAATAAATGCTTTTCCTCCAAAATAAAATCCTTTAAAGAAATTTTCAACAAAGTTTCGTTCCGTGAGAAAAGCGTGCAAGATACTCGTATTATCGTGTTTCCGCATGAAGAGAACAAGCAGTAAGATCTCTATCATCCCTCACTCATGAAGGGCAAGGATAATTTGTATTTTGTGTTGCTGTGAAGAACTTCAATTTTCGGTGACCTCATGCTGGAAGTCTCCTCCATTATTTGACAGCTTACAGTTTGAATTATAAGCATGTCAATGGTGACGACCAGATTTGTTTGGGAGCTTTACTTTAGTTCCGATTCCAATTGCAACTGGGAGAGGGGATTTTGCAGACCGCTTCAGTTACACAGTCCATTTCTGGTTCACCGTGTGCTCTTTCTTTTTTCTCGAGTAGTCTAATTCACCTTGCAAAAGGGAAGCATAACAGCTAGCATTAAAGATTATTTTATTGGGGTTTTACTCGGTCCCTTTTGCCTGGTTGATGGCGAGTGATGGGCATGGCTGTGATGAGGCAGATTCCGGATGACAACTTGGCTTTCCGGCAGAGGATTTTGCTGCCCATCGGAGCTTTGGTTGGATATCCTTGATGACTTTTGAGGGGGTTTCTTTGCTGGGAATCATTCGCTTTTTAGTGCTCAGAATCACTTGTTAAATCAGAAGACCTAGCCTTACGAACGACGGGGAGGATGCATGAACATCGAGCACGAAAACCCAGTTGACAAAAGAAGATAGAAAGGAAAGAAATAAAGGAGTCCACAACCGTCCCTCTCAAAGAAATCTCCATCGTTAGTCAATCACATGCCATGTAACAAGAGCGTCCCACTCCCAGTTTGCCCTGTCAAACAGGGAGTTGATCATCACAGCACCGGCTTCTGAGTCAAAACTTTCCACGGCCGTCTCTGTCTCTGTCTCTGTCCGTCTCTTTCTTTCCTTTTTCTGTAGTTGGTCTGTCTTGATTTGATGTGCTGCAATGGTCGGTTTTATGACATAAGATTAATCTGCGTGCATACGAAGAGGGGACTGCTACAAGTCCTAGGATTGCTGCGGCTGCTTTTTCTAGTGTTTCGCAGTCTTCGGCCGTTGAATTTGAATGGTTCTTGGGTTTACTGAGTCCCACCAAGTTCTTGGTAGCTTCTCGCCCCTTTTGGTGGTGTGTCTGCCTTATGATATTTCCTGTCACCTTCCTGCCCGAGACTCGAGAGACTGAGAACAAGACACCAGTCAACCAAAGCAGCTCCAACCCTCATTTCATCACCATTGTTATCAAGACGTGTTTCAGTTGTTTTTTTTTTTTTTCCCCCAGCCACGCAGTCCAATTTCTTCCAACTTCTTGGCCAAACCTTGAGGTTCATTGTTGACTCGGCGAAGCACGAATGCCTGAAATTGAATGAACTCGGTTCTCTCTAATCATCGTTACTGGATAAGCTGTGGCTGAATTTGGTACCTTTCTTGTCAAAACTTGCATGCTCTTGGTAATGTAATGAGTAAAAACACCGGACTTCGGGGAAAATCCTGTGTTTCCTATGCTGGGTCTTGGGTTTTGGCCTTATCTCAGAATACAATACCTTAGGCCAATCTTTCTATACTGCTAACTAGGTCCGTCTTTGCCGGAAAATTGATCGTGTCACTTTCGCGCATCGCCATTTCACACCTTCAAAGTTTCTCTCAACATCTAAATGCTGCTCAAGCACTTGGCTTTTGCATCAGTATAATCCCATCTATTGGAGACATGGCGGTGATCACACCGCGCGAAAATGTTCCCGTGCCACAATCTATCTCTGAGAATCTGGCAAGCGCCTTACGGAAACAAGCAAAAGTACGAACTAAGAAGCAAGGATCTTACATTGGCGTATCAAGGAGTCTCATGTAATTACAAGCCACTGTTCTTACGATATAGAGCAGTTGTAGTACAATTCGTGCAGTCTTCTTCACGACGTAGCACGGATTCTATTGCAGATAAGTGACTTCACTTTCTCGGGTGCCAACATAAGGTCCGCGGCTGGAGGCAGGCGGACCATATGAATATCATCTCCACTCTCCACAAGCCAGGCATCTATGTTGCTTAACACTGTGATCAAGTGTACAAAAGCCAGTGTACTTGCTCATTTGGCATTAACCAGTTAAGTGCTCAAGAGACGGTAGATGGCAATTTTGGAAGAAGGAAAAGCTAGTGCAGCAATCCTTTCGGCAAAATGTCAGCTACTTCACTTGAGTGTCACCACAGACACGGTGAATCAACAACCTCAGCGCGATAATGAAGTCTGGAAAGCAAACTAATTTGGCTCAGTTCTTCTGGTCTCGAACATTCACTCAGGTCATGGTCACTACAGAATGGAATCAGCAAGAAAGAGCGGACAGACTCATTGGCCAAACACGTGACGCTATTGGTTTGCCTCTTTAATTTGTTTTCCCAGAGAAAGTTCAAAATGTCGGGCATTTTAAGAGAAATCCCAGGCTAGTTGGTGAAGTTTGCCACTATCATTCCACGTTTCAGTTCCATCCGTGGATGAGATGGAAAAGGTGACGGGCACATTTTCCAGCCTTGCTGCTCGTCGCAAAGATTGTCATGAAAGATAAACCAGCATATTTCTTCAGCTTGGGGGCACCTCTCATGACAAGGATCACGCATGTTCCTGGGCATAACAAGCAAATGCCCGTATACCGATCCATCATTCGATCTTATTTTCTGAATAAGTTATGAAAAATATGAAATTCAAGTAGAACAAATGGACATGCAGTCTTTCATTCACAAGCAGTCTCCATGTCTGTACATAAGAAGAGCCAGACACCACTATTTCATTTCACTTATAATGGCATTTCCAAGAGGATTGACTTGACCAATCTTTATGAGCCAAAAAGGCTATTCCTCAAGACATTTACAACAGGCCAGGACATCATCCATCCTTCCACATGATACAACTCAAAAACATCCCTCAGAAACCTCTGATGGTGTCGCCAAGATTTCATCCAAGATCAAGAACTCATCTCACTGTCATTGATCCATGCGACTGTCTTCTATACAATGCATTCCATTCAAGCTGCTAGTGCTAGAGCAAGCAAGATATCTTTCGTTTAGACGCAGATCACCAAAACTTCTGTCAAGTAAGGATGGAGAAGACACTCACTGCATTACCCACACAGGAAGAATAAAACACCATTTACGGATTGAAGAGAATCTCTGATGCTTCACCTTTTTCCCCATTCAAGCCTTCCGTGACGTATCCATGATGCCCAGAGGAAAGGAAGAACCCAAAACAAAACGTGCATTCAGAGTGTCCAAAGCCAGATCTAATCTTGGCCCACTCTTGAAGTCCAATAGCTGAAATGGCCGAAAAGAGTCAAAAGTCCAATTGCAGAAACATATCCCACCACAGAATTTAACCAAGAATAGCGAAAACTCGCCGGAAGCGGAGGCTGTGGCCTGGGGGATCGGCCATGCAGATGGCGCACATGAGGTTGGCCAGTTGCCCTGGTGGCTGACGGCGAGGGTAAGTGGCCAAGTTAGAACTTGAGGATGTTGATTCCGAAGCTCCAGATGTTGCCGTGCAGCCATTGTAGTTCCCGTGGTTGAGGTCGGTGTTGATGCGCTCGGTGCTCATGTAGGCAATGGTGCCAACCAAGGAGTTGGGTTCCGTGCTATGGGAGAGACGCGGCTCATGCTGAAGTCCGAGATATTGACCTGTTTGCCCGAGTTCACGAGGAAATGGTGTGCATATTATCAATCAAGACACGTCAATTATCACATTAGAAACAGCCTTATACGAGCGCATTCGCATTGACGCGCTAAAAAACACACACCACACACCTACTTGAAATTCTTCTTCAGACTCTTTTAAGTGTATGCACCGCATCTCTCTCATCAGTGTTAACAGCAATTAAAAGATTCCCAGCATCCCAATATTGCATGCCGGGTCTTAGGTTTGGAACTTCAATAAGGCCAATCTTTCTATACTGCTAGATTAGGTCTCACTTCGCTGGAAACAGAGCACTGCGTCACCACACGACACCTTGGAAGTTCTCCCAACATCTAAAGCTGCTCAAGCACTTCACCCTTCTTTGCACCAGTATAATCCTTTCTTCAGAGTTCAGTGAATGTAAATTTCTATTTGAGTGAAATATATGTAAGACATAGCAGTGATTACACCAGGCAAGCCACAATTTATCTTTGAGAATCTGTCAAGCACGGTACGAAAGCAACCAAAGTAGCGACCAAGAAACCAAGGATCATAAGTTGGCGTATGATAAGTTTCCATGTAAATTACAAGCACTGTTATCATCATACAGAGCAGTGCAGCACAAGTCGCATGGTCTTCTTCACAGCCTGGCACTGGTTGTATTGCAGAGAAGTGACTTATCTTTCTCATGTGCCGACATAAGGTCCATGGCTAGAGGCAGGCGGACCATATGAATATCTCCATTCTCCACAAGCAAGGCATCTATCTTGCTTAACGCTGTTATCAAGTGTACAAAACTTACATGACCAGATGTTCAATGTTGGAATCGCGATGTGCTTTTGGGATCCACAAGCTTCGCATGATAATGCCAGAGGCTGCAAGAGAATGGTATCGTAAGGATAGAGAAAGTAAAATGTAGCACGACAGGCTGAAAGACTTGTGATGAGCCAAGCCAAGCATAAAAATAGTTGCATTGCTATCTCACATACAGTGGCCCTCATAAGGATGTGCGGATAATGTTTTGACGTCATATCAAACAACTAAACCAGAATCCACAAATGCAATTACAGAAATCAAACTAAAGTTATGGAGAAATAGTAAGGGGAGCTGAGTTAGACCACCCTCCAGATTTTCTAGAGTGCACATGCCAGTAAATACATCCTGGTAATTAACCCTTTAGTACAATAGAATTCAATCTAGCGTCTCATAAATCAGGCCAGAAAAAACAATCTCAATGAGGTGAATTGACTTATATATTGCAAAGACACTTTCTCTCATCCAAAAAACTGAGAGCAAATGAGCTATTTATTCATGGTTTTCATGAGTGACGAGGCAGCTTAAAACTTATGTGCCTGAGACGGGAGTCAAGGACTAATTTTGAAATGATGGCACTTCAAATTTCTAAGCCTAAATGATATTGTGATGTACGATTGCAAATACTGCAAGGGAGAACAATTTACCTGATTTAATAAAGTGCAAGTATTGCACTGCCACTTCGCTTCATCATCGGCTGCATCCAAGAGGAAGTGGAATTGACGCGTGAAGTCATTGCAGAGATGCCAGCAAATGATGTGGATACTTTTGATTTCTCAGGAAGTTCCAAGGAAGGTCCAACTCTTCCTTGGAATCCATCCTGTCCCTCTGCAGATTTGGATCCACACCATAGTTCATCGTGCAATCTCCTTTCTGCTGCCATTGCAGCAGCTTGAATGGGCTAAGAGCATTTCCTAATATCAGTATCACCCCTATACACCTAGGCCCTGATGGCAGTAGAGCTCCACGTCTCACTCTGTTTTCTGCAGCAGCCGGAGCAGTTTGGCGTAGTGATGATAGTGGAGGCTGTCGGGAGAACCCACCTAAACGTCTCCCTGGATGATCAAAACCTTGACCAGTTCCTGTAATTCCTTTAGCCATCAGCTCCTCACACTCCTGCAAAGAAAAATCAGCACAGTCAGGGAATGACAGGACAAGCATGTGGTGTTAAAGTATTCAGATCAATCTAACAATAAATGAACTGTACACCTATCAAATCTATCTCTTCTGGAGATAATCACAATATTGTATGTTAGAACTGTGCGATGCATCTCAAAGGTGGAAAGATAGAGAGAGGTTGACTGACAAAGGAACACCCGACAAAGCCTTGGTATCAATTTTTTCTCCTCTCAGTTTATGTTCTTCATGTACTGATAGGGTATTCTAGTGAAGGAACGCCGGTTGTCCTGGCAAGAAACAACCAGGCCCACCTAATGAAATACTCAATAAAGAAGGCCAAAAGCTTAGTACCCATCCAGGCAGAGGCCAAAAGTTACTGCTCGCACTAGGATTGGCCAGAATGCACTTCCTAGGGTGATATAAAAGAGGGTGACTGCAAAATCTCTGTTGGATCCTATATCATGTAAGGAAAACAAAAATTGGCACATTTGACATGTGTACATGAATCAAGGGGCTGCTTCACCAAATTCCTGACTGCTAGAACAAGTGGATGTCTAGGGAAGCAAATGGGCAGCTCATTCCATGACAAGTTGGCCTTCTAGAGTCACCAAACCCTTTTTAGTTGCCAATATGCCTTCTGAGGTCTTGAAATGCTTGCTCTTCTCCACAAAACAGCGCTCCGTTTTGGATAATTAAATGCAGTTACATTTGCAAACAAAAGAGAAAACAAGTGGATGTTATGGCCATTGTAAATCATATACGTGCAGTTCCATCAAATTCAAACAAAATGCTGGAGATAACGTGCTAACTCCCTGGTGTACAATATGGCTTGGTAGTAATCACACTACCACCATTCATCCTATAAAAATCTTGGAGAATGTAACAGTTACCTTTCTGATCTCATCCAATAGATTGTAGAAGTCAGTATTATGCGGCCCATATTCTATATGACAGAGCTCATGCAGCATTGTATCAAGAATCTGCTCATAAGGGAAGAAATCCCACTCATTGTTTTGTCTTCTTAACCGGAGTTTAATCTCTGCTCCTCCACCTATGTTCAGCCCCAAAAGAGATGGATTGGGAGGACTGAAATTCAGAGTTTAACAAGACGATCAGGAATAATTTTATCAGAAAGCAATCTTACATAAATAACAAATATATATGTGTGCGTGTGTATTAGAGAAATAGAATATGCGGAGACAATGAAAAACCAGCATACCAAAATTCAGAAAGAATCTTCACTTTCCATTTACGTTTTCGCATTATTGGCTGAACTTGCTTTGCAACTTTCTCAAGAACCTCTCTAGCATCTTCTTCTCCAATCTTCTTCAGAGGCTTGATTTCCCAAACCTTGTTAAGATCATTAAGATCCATAATGGAGCAAAATCTGTCTTCACAAAGTAAAAAGAAATATTATGCACTGCAAAAAGTGACAGAGAAGAGTTCTCAATTTCATTCCTACTATGAGCCGCAGGATGACTATTCAACAAGAAATGACAGTTACCAAATGGAATACAATATGCATATTCAAGCAGATTACAGAATACCCTTGAATTGTACTTCCGCTACATTTAAGTCCATCTTTATCTTCTGTGAGCCTGGTACTTCAATAACATTAACACATTTTGTGGTATCAGAGAATAAACATTGCAAACCTCTTGGCCCACTTCATTCAGTGCTATATATTTTACATATATCTGATCCCACATAATGAGAGCTCAAATCTCTGAAAACCAAAGGTGCCATACATAAGCTTTAAGAGTTCTTTTCACCATGCCATCACAAATGTGCTAATAGAGAAGACTGACGGCCAATCACCTAAACTGGGCACGTGAGAAGTGCCTTTATGCTCAGCGTGAAGACATACACCCGTTAAAAGTGGTAAGTACGTTCTTTGTGTTGGTGAATTAATGTGAGAAGTGGTGACACATTATCGACACAAAGAACATGTTTACTGCATTTTAAGTGGGCATACCACCCGGGAAACTGTGCGCATATTATCAATCAAGACACGTCAATTATCACATTAGAAACAGCCTTATACGAGCACATTCGCATTGGGGCGCCAACAAACACACCCCACACACCCATTTGAATTCTTCTTCAGACTCTTAACTATATTCACCGCATCTTTCTCTCATCAGTGTTATCAGCAAATTGAAAACCTTTAACACCTTTAGTCAAGCTCCTACTATATAAAGCACCAAGCTTTTCCCGGTGGATTGGGCATTACGACACCACGGTCCACGACCACATAACAATGAATTACCCCCATGCAACAGCTCCTCTAGAGCTTTGATGTCGCTACTCCGAGAGTTGTTCGACTCCTCCTGACCATCGCGATACTGAATCACCTCCGCTGGCGGAGTTCTACGTTCCATTTGACGAAAAGTTATCCCAACAAAATTTAGCAGGCAGCATCGATTTCCCTACACCATGCTAAAAGAGAGGGCTTTCCCAGGAGGGTATCATCCAAATCGCGAATGGAAAAACCCCCAAAAAAACACAAGTATCGATGAATTAAAATGCATCCACGGCTTCTGAAACAAAACCAGCAGTTGCTTGTTGACTGGCGCTGTTAAGCATCAAGAAGAAGTCCGCTACTCGCATGCGCAGAGAGAGAGAGAGAGAGAGAAACAGAGAGAGAGAGAGAGAGAGGTACCTCCCCCCACCGAGCGCTGATAGGCTTGGAGCGAGGGAAATGAAGCCAATAGTACACCGATCTTTGATCCTCCACTGTTTAGATTTTGTGGTTAGTTCTCTTTCCTTCTTCGGGAAGATACCCAGTTTTCGGATGCTTCCCTGCTGACCGCTGGAACTCTTCTTATATGTACTTCCAAGTCTTTCTTATTGGACGGGACGGTGGCTGTTTTCACAAAAGAGAAATGGAGAATAATTTTGCAAGACGACGACATGTTTCATGTAAGAAAACACAATACCGAGAATTAGTCATCTGGCATTTGATAATCCGATGATCCGCCTCTTATCATGAAGTTGCCTCCTGGGTTGTTCTGATCTACAGACCGTAATTTCATTCAACAACACCGTCAAACCCCCTCGCGTTTGCTCAAGGATTAATAACAAAGCAGTTTTGAAAAATTAACCTATGCTCCAAGCATGGCACCACTGATTCTTGATTTTTATTTTTTTCTCTTCATGAGAAACAGCATATTGGGGCTTTTTTGAAGTGCTGAGGCTCAAATTGCATGGGTTGCACAAGTCTTCGGTCCCAATCCTCCTCGAGAACTGGACCGAACCATCCTATTCTGGGTGGTTTTCGTGGAAATAATTTCTTGGAAATGAACCGTACAAACCAGACCAGTTCAAATCGAATTGGTGAAACCGGCCCAAAGTATGTTCTTTTATAGCGCAAACCATTAAAAAAAAATTGAAGACAAAGTATTGACCGAGCAATATTTTCTTGGTTCACTGTTAGTCTGTTTCTTTCTTTTTTTTATAGTAGAATAATAATAATAAAATAACACTGCTGGTTCCCAGCTGATCTGGTTTCAGGCTCGGCAGGGTCGGATTCTGACTCTACATATCCAGAGCCCACCATGTCTGGTCCAATTCCTAGCTTGAGCGAGGGAACCAATTCCACCTAATGGGTTATTGGAAGTATGCCCGATCCAGACAATTTCAATATAAAATCTTTATTAGTACCCTATTATTAGCCCATTCTTCCAAATTCTCTTGTATCTGAGCTGGCATAATCAACGACAAAGTTTCATCAAGTGCAGTGGGAGTGCACGCCAGAGATGCATGGGGATTAAATCACCTCAATTTTTTTTTTCCCGGTTGACTAGGGACTCTTTTTCTGCTTTCTCTTCTGAGTACCTGATTTGGATCTAATGCATCGGGGATATGGGTATCCCTCATTGAGAGTGGGCCTGGAAGCAATGATCTGGGTTCCTCATAGCCAGAAAAGGAGGGATGATGGATTGGGCATTTTCCCTTGACAGGAACATTCTTTTCCACCTCTCCTCCCTGAACTTCAGCTTGCTTTTGACGATGACAACACTGAGTTTCTGTAGCATCAACCGACATAATTTGCTTCATATTGACAGGCGTTTCCGGAATAATTCCATTCTCAGCGTAAGTCTTATCCTGCTTTTTCAAAAGAAAAAATGTTCCAGAAAGGGTTGAATTCATGCACTCCAGCTCTAAGCCATTGCCCGAAGCATCCCTCGTTATCAACGGCTAGTCTATCCTCCTCACGATATTTGGTGTGACGCCCAATTCTCCCACATGAGTAACAAAAGCAAGGGAGCCTTTCATAATTGAAATCCACCCAAAATGTCTTCCCTTCATGACTTAGAATGGTTCCGGACTTCAGAGGTGCCAACAAATCCATACTGACTCTTGCTCATACCAATTTTGACAGCCGAAAAAGCTCCTAGCATTCCACCTTCACATCAGAAACCACCCCTAGAATGCCGGCTATCCTTCTATTTGCTTCCTCTAAAAAAATATTCATGAGGGAGACCATTTATCTGAACCTAGAGGGCAGAATGAGTGAATCCATAGCATTTGGGTGGAGTATGTGGTTTGCATTGCTTGAGAAGCAACAATGATTAGCAAAAGATAGAAGGCCCAGTATCGAGCACTCTGTTCTTTTCCGTTTCAGTTCTAAATGCCGCAGGATCTACTTGAGTGAAAATCACAGCATCATTTTCGCCAGGTTTTCTTCGTTGTATTCTGGAAAGCTTGAAAGGTTATATGCTAGGATTGGAGTACAGGCGCCCAAGGAGCATCAGGCGACACTCAGTTTTTCAAGCGAAACTACACCATGCATAAGTTGTATATATCCTTTATCTGACCGGAAGCTTGCTGGGATGGTTAAGAGGGGGGGTGGGTGTGGTGGTGTTGTGGCATGGGGGGGACATGGGAAAAGAAGACCAAACTCTAACGGAGGAAAAAGGGATGAGAGGACTTGATTTCACTTCATGTCAACTCCCCTGTGTTTTCCACGTACATTTTCCTAATGCACACCAAACAATTACCTCCACGGTAATTCCAACATTCTTGGTTTTTCTTACCTAAAAGAGAGAGAGCATTGCCCGACTTTTGTCTAGTTAAAAGCTTTTCAATCTAGGCGCGATTTTGCAAGTTACCTTCCGAACAACTAGGCATTTTACCATGTCTTCGACTAACTTTTTTCATGACGGAATTCCAAAGGGTCAATTGTCGAAATCCGGAGCTTATGGGGTTAGGGCATTAAAAGTTAAAGTTCGTGGTAGAATTAGGCAATATAGTATAGCCCAATTCGCTCTAAGTTAAAGTTTGAGGAGGTAAATAGACATAATCGAAAGATTGTAAAGCAGAATGTAAAATATGAAAAGTGAAGTCCTAATGATTCTTGAGGGCTACAATCTAGACACGGTGTTTGTATCACTCAGTCCAAATTCCACGATGCTTCGCTATTTTCCAGCCCACAAGAAGTTGGAAGCCTCGTGATTCTTTTGAAATCAATGACGAGCGTACATTCTCAAATAATCCTTGCAAACATCATCAAATTGACACTTTAGGGACAATGGGAGATCATGCTACTGCTGAACATACCGAGTTGACTCGGTAACAACGACAGCCAGGGTTAGAGATGAACCTGCATTTTTTCGATACAGCAAAATTGTGCAATTTGTACTATGTAGCACATCGATCACGCAGAGTGCACAAAAGCATCCTCAGTTTCCTCATAAAGCAAAGCAAGGTAACATAATAAGGTATAACAAGGTTCGGAACTCTTGGACAAACAAAGAAAACAAAACTGGAATCAGATAACCTATGGAACTGCATAAAAGCGACAGCATAAACATCCGTTCCTGCCAATGACCTTTTGAACCAGCCGAAGACATCGTTCTGCAACTCATGATGCAGAAACGTCACACGCCGGTCGGTACAATAAAGCAACTGACAACATATACTGAGCAAACATTTGCGGGTGATGAAAATGAGAACCTCCCTGTAAGCCAAATATTGCGTATTGGTCAGCATCCACATCCACATTGCAAAATTTGAGGAACAAAGTAATTGCCAAGGAACATTAGCCCCCAACCTACAAAGAGGAAAGCTAGATATACCGAGTCTTTGTACCATTCTTGTTTACTGAATGACTTTGAAAAAATTCCATTGGATCTTAAATAACATAACAAGTCAATTTGCTTTTTAATCATTGGATCCAAGATTGAAGCCTTGCTTAGTAAACAAGACTTGGTACAATTTGGCATCTCTTAAAAAAAAAAATCGACTATCTACTTCTTTATTACATGAAAACAATGGTAATGACATCCAGAAATAGGGTAATAATCCTCCAAAATGCATTCAGAAAGCTTAATTCACATGAGACCTAAACTCAGGAAAAAATGCAAATTAACATAACGTACCTGAGATTTATCGCCTTTGGGTTTTCCCATTGAGCGCTTGCCAGAGAATAAGTGTTCGGTTGAGGGTAGGAATAACCCTGTCTGCCTCTCCCCGCCGAGCATTCTTGTTTCTCTTTTTGACAGATTTCTTTGCAAGTTTTATAGCTTTGGCCTTTTCATCGAGTCCTTGAAACCCGCTCCAGGAACAAATTCAGCAGGCGCTCTGGACACTGACCTAGACCGGGACCTTGTTCGCAACTTCTTATTGGACTGATCTATATCAACATCCATAGCATCTCCCCTCTCAGGTGACCTCTCCCTCTTCCGGCCCCTTGATCTACTGCGGGCCCGCTCAATTGCCAAGCTGGGGTCCAGTCCCAAAGATGATAGCTGCCTGCCCATCCTTTTGGATGTGAATTCACGTCTTTTGTCAAACTTTCTTGGTACAGTTGGCCTACTCTCAGCTGTACTTTTCTTGACCCTGTGCTGCTGTATGAGCATGCTTTTCTTCTTTCTGATCTCAGCCAATGCTTCTTTCTCTTCAGGTGTCAAGTCTTCCCCATCCATCTCGAAATCGTCATCATCCGCAGCCTGGCGCATTCCTTCCTCTCTTTCCAGCTCTTCTAGTCTCATTAGAATATCAGGATCTATAAAGTCAGCCACATTATGCCCATCAAGAATCTCTGGCAATATGTCTTCTTTCCACTCTTCATTAGCTAAGATGTAGTTCTTCTTCAAACTAGCAGAGTATACACTGCACCGCCGTTCTCATCCTCCAAATCCTTTTCGGTTTTTCTCTTCTCATTTTTCTGCTGCTTGCTGAGCTCTAGCCTCCAATACCGCCTGAGGTATGCATGGTGGTCTCTCTTTTTGGTCACGTGGCTTTGTATTGCAACATGAAACCTGTTCAAAACAGTCATTTATCTTCTTTGATTTCATCTTTATTTCCACTCTCTGATTCAATAACCTCTCGCAAGCTGCATTCTTTACGCAATTACTCCGTCCTCTGTCAAAGTGCTCATAGTCAGCAACACTCCCTCTTCATTTGTGGCCTCACCTCCTTGACCTATCAACGTTTTCATCGCTTCAGCTTTCATCTCCATAACCAACTTCATGTCCTCTTCTGAGAGACCCTCCAACGGTTGCAGATCAGTCTTGTTGCAGACTATCATCAAGGGCTTGTTCATAAACAAAGATTTGATGCTATGAAAAAGAGCTGCTTGCTGGGCAATGCTGTAACCACAAGACCCTGATATGTCCAAGAAAAACAAGACAGCAGAACGTAGATGGGCCAAAGCAGTTATGCTGCACATCTCAATAATGTTACGGTCTTCAAAGGGACGATCCAGAATCCCAGGAGTATCAATGACTTGATATCTAAGATATTTATAGTCGGTATGACCGACAAAGAGTGATTTTGTTGTGAAAGCATATGGCTGCACATCAACATCAGCCCTCGTGATTTTGTTTATGAAAGAGCTCTTGCCCACATTAGGGTACCCACAAATCAAGATCGTCCGAGTATTTGGGTCGATCGAAGGTAACCTGGCCATGTGTTGCCTAATCTGTTCCAAGTAAGCCAAACTGCCACTAAGCTTCTTATCAGGGTACACATTCGTCCAAGAGCAGCAACCTTCAGAGACTTGCAGCGATAGAGTGAGTCTCCATACTTCAATAGTTTAACATAGTCTTTTGCAACCTTTCCAATTTGATTCCTTGCCGTATTGACTGCCCCCAAAGCGAGCTTGTAATGATCCTTGTTGTATAGCACGTGAAGAAGATCACCATAGAAAGGATGGATGTCATCCAGCCGAGGGAACTCTTCGATGATGGTTGACAGCTTGTCGTGAAATTTTGTTGAGTGTACTTCACCTTACGCATGTAAAACTGACGGAGCCGCGATATAGCATATCCCTTGTGGACAACAGTAGGCGTTTGCCGCTGGGTGCGAGAAAGGATGATATCGACGAAATCATTTGCCTTAGGCACCACCGTAATCTTCTTGAATTGTATTGAACCATCTTTTATAAGTTCTGCAGCAAAACAAATACGACAGTATCAGATATGTCATGCTGGCATGTCATAGAGAGAAAATTGAAGCCGGCTCCCACCGACCAACCCAACTTGGATCCTCTAAAACCCCAAAAAAAAAAAAAAAAACAGCTCGAGCTACTACACAGCATCCCGGGTACCAGCAGATCATCGTTTTCCCTGCTGAATATCTTCCACTATATAGATTAACTAACAAATAAGGATAGATGCGAAGCCCGTCGAAGATTGAACTCAGTCAACATCAAACACGACACCTACATTGGCAATCATGCGCAGTACAGAGTGCAATTAAATTCTCGTTTCTGCGGAACCTCTCAAGTACAACCTCCTCTCTCAGATGACAAGGTGATTACCACGACATGCGTACAAAACCGAAAAAATTAAACGACGCTGTTAATACAAAATCCGGCACCCCTGAGCGAGTTCGGAATAATCCTAACAGACGCGAGACAAAGGAGCGACACAGACGAGTTCAGCTCACCTAGACGAAATTCGCCGCCACCAGAACCGCCGGATTGCAGTTCAGGTTCTGACGCCGGAGATACCTTATGCCGCTGGGCAGCAGGTACAGCGTGACGGGAGAATGAGAGAGACGGTGCTCGAGAGGTGGCGATCGAAGGGGCTTATGTTAGGGTTTGGAGATTTGTCTGCCAAGGCCGAGTGAGTCTGTGGGCTGATACGAAGTTGGGCCTCTCTCTGTCAAACCCCACTCATTAGGAGATATTTCCGACGTTCCTTTTTCTCAAGGACGGCGATATATATATATATATATATATATGTTCACTTGAAGTCCTAAAATTTATCGCAAAATTACAATTGAGTCCTAAAATTTATAAAACTACAATCAAGTCCTAAAATTTATTAAATTAGTTCAATCGAGTCCTTCTGTTATCACCGTTAATTTATCTGACGGAAAAAGCTGAAGGTACTAGTTCAAGTAGTAGGTTTGGTTATAGGAAACGGTCTTTGGTAGTGGAAAAAACCTGTTTGTTTCGTTACCCAAACCGAATCACGCCAACGTTATGGAAGTTCCTGGATCGTGTGAAATAAGAATAGTACCAAAGGCATTCTCGCCCTATTGAACGTGGCATTTTTAAATCAAATTTCTTATCTTATGCGACGGAGGCTGCCAGCCCTAGGCGTAGACCTGGGTTGACATTTTCTTGCGGTTGCGTTGTTCTCTCCTCCATCCACTCACTCGCGCCTCAACTTCCTCACATTGTCGTTTCGTCTTCCATTCAGTTCATGAGTTCCCGCTCTCTTTGACAATGCACAGATTCTTCCCTCTACGCATTCTTTTTTTTGCCCTCGCATTTCCTTGTCTTTGACGATGAACAAAACCGGGTTGAAGATATGGGTTGCTTCAATTTTTTGCCTCAGCTTCCGGCCTTGGTGTTGCTTCGGCTTTTCGCTCATTCGTTAGTGGCCGATCTAAATTTAAAACCTAGACCTCGCGCTGGTCTGGCAAGGCTTGCCGGCCTCGGGCGGGAGCCGGCATCACCAAGGTCTGGGTCTCTTCAATCTAGATCTAGGCAAGGCTCGCCCGCGCCTAGCAAGCCTCATGAGGGCCGGCGAGACCTCACCCGAGGCTAGCGGCTCGCTAGGCGCGGGCGGGGCCTCGCCTAGAGCTGGCGACCTTCGCTGGTGTTGGGCAACGACAGTAGGGCCTCACTGGCGAGGCCCTACCCCCCCTTTTTCCATATTTATTTTTTTTCAAATAAATTGTTAGCTTTTCAATTTTTAATTTAATTTGAATAACGTTTGAAAAAATAGAATAGTTAAAAATACCACATATGATAGGGAAATTAATTTAAAAATATCACGTCAACATTTTCTATTAGACAAATTGACAATGTTAACGAAAAGACTCAATTGAACAAATTTGACAAGTTTTAGGACGTGATTGCACTTTTTGAAATTTTTGGGACTCAATCGCATTTTCATGACAAGTTTTAGGACTTCTAGTAAACATATCCCTATATGTATGTGACTAAATTAACTTAATTTTTTGAGGAAAATTATCATCTATCATTCCGTTGCAATTTAAAGCGGTGTCTCCAAATTTATTTGATTTGATTTCTTTTCTTTTTTTCCATTTACATTTTGGATCTAGTTGTTATAATTAAGTATTACATATATTTTGTTGTTTGTGATTAACGGTATCTCATGTATATTAGAGTCATTATGTTTTTTTTTTATTTTCCAATTTTACTTTCGTAGAGATAATTTTGTTCGAAAAAGGAATTTCTTAAACCTAAAACATGTGGATTTATTGTCAATTAAAATGTTGGAGAAATTTTAACATAGAATTTTTTTTAGCACAATCACATGTTTTATAAACTTTTACTTTTGTTGTTCATAGTATCATTAAACCCTTTCTTGTCATGATTTTTTTAGATAATTTTAGGGATGATATTAATTTTTGCTGATCCAAATTGATGACATTGGCATTAAAAAAAATTCTTATTTCAGGCAAATTTTTTTAATAAAATTTTATCTTTTCAAGTTTCACGTTGGGCGAATGCATTGATTGCTTTTTGTGTGAGGTTGGTTAAATCTCTAATTTCTGGGGATTGGTCTCAATGCTTCTTTTATGGATTCCATGCAAACTTTTAGACTTACTTTTGAATGTTGAGTTTGGCAGAATGTTCTACTCTTTTTCCCGTCTTTTCATAATCAGCTGCTTGGTTTGCTGGAAGAATCTATAAAATGAGAACACTAGTTGCAGAATCGCTTGTCTTGGAGAACTCTCAAAGATGAGATTCCTGCTTCTGGTGGAATCAATTCTGTTCCAATAGTGTTCCTGCCAATTATATTTTAACTGAAAGCCAACTTGAACTTCTTTCTTCTTTGAGAGCATAGTAAATAACTTACATCTACTGCAGTATGTTGCCCAAGTTATGCTAAAACCACTTGCTCTGGTTTTATCTCAAAATACATTCGGGAATCAGTTTGTAAATTACAACAGGGGCATTCCTATTTGTTATTGACGAGAAAAGCTCTCTTTGCTGTTTCTTGCAGCATGTCAAATGGAATATCTTTTCAAACCATTTCTTGTCATTCCTTGCAGTTATTTATCCTTTCCTGTTTTTAACAGATGGTTTTGTCATCTTCTCTTTCCTATCCTAACTCTTCTTCCATCTCTTTCATTTAATCCCAATAAACTTTTAGGCCTTTGCTTCAGTTTTGGCACTGCTCTTGTTTGATGCTTACAATTTTAATTCTTTCATTAAATGCAGGGAGATATTAATATTCACCAGTTTTTGGCTGGATATACTGATGGCAGATTTAATGAGGAATATTGGCCCCAATTGCTTAAGTTGAAGGACTGGCCTCCTTCTCATTTGTTTGACGCACGTTTGCCACGTCATGGTGCTGAGTTTGTCTGCTGCTTGCCTTTTAAGGAGTACACGCATCCTTCCAGTGGTTTCTTAAACCTTGCGGTGAAATTGCCCCAGAATTCACTTAAACCAGATATGGGTCCAAAAACTTATATTGCTTATGGATTTGCTGAAGAGCTAGGTCGTGGAGATTCAGTCACCAAGCTTCACTGTGACATGTCTGATGCGGTATCTTCTCAACTGTGTGAACCTCAAATTGTTGCACCTTGCTCTTGCATTTGTTTGCGTACTGGATACTTACAGCACAAACGCACTGAACATGAATTGAAATGCTTCTCTTTCCCCACTAGAAACATATAAATCCTCCTCCTGTTCATTGTCCAGGATTGCCCATTTGAAGTGTGATTTAATTTAAGCAAGATATGCTTTTCAAATGAGATACACAGTAGAAAAATTTTGTTCTGGAATGTTAAATTCGTACGCCGGCTTGAGGTTTCTTTGTCAGGCGTTTATGTAAAAAAATTGTCGTATTGTTTTCCAGATCTAGTGCCTTTATGATGCTCGTTAAGCGTACTTGTTCTGAAGAGCATGTTTGATCGATTAGATTTATTTTTCTTTCTTCTGTTTATCACATTTTGTTCTTCCCTCAGTGCAATTGAGCGATGGTGTCTTGTTTAGCAATATCTAAAGGCAGCAGATGAGTAGGGTTGGAGTTGGTAGATATTATGTGGAATTCATAGATATCGATCAGACTGGCAGGGCATTAGTTGATGTTTGTTATACCTTGATGGTCTTACTTGATTATGCTGGATATTACTATTATATGGCATTGCAATGCAAGCCACTGCAAAAATGTTGTAGCTCAGATTAGTTCAGATTTGACGTCATGTCCTAATTTTTCTACCTCCTGTGGAACTGCTACTAATTAGCTATTACTCTATTTTCTGTTTTTTATCGTACTTCTGAGAGCAATTGGTTTTCAAAGCATGGGGATATGACTTTCAGTTATCAGCTGCCGGGCCATCTATACCTCCGATTTTTTGTCGCACAAGCTATTGCTTGTAACATCAGTAGGTATCTGTACCTCCCACTAACTTTCTAATAGCCTATCATCGGCTGGGAGATGCTTACGAACCTGAAGAGAGTAAATGAGACCTGCTTTTTCTAACCAACCCAGCTAGAATTTTCTAGGAATATTCAGGAATCAGTCTTTTTCTGTTTTTTTTTTGGTTAGAATTGAGCTTGATTTGAGATGTAAAGTTGGACATGATCTAAAAATCTGAAGGATAATTACATGTGTTGGTGAAGTGGTAACTTGTGATCTGGAAATATCCTCTTATCATGTTATTCGGCCTTTTGTATTAGAAATGACTGCCATTATATGGTTGCAATGGTTTGGAATGAGAAGTATTGTTGAAGATACGTATCTGCTGCAGCTATAAATGATTCTTGTGCTGACGTGTGGCTGTACAACTGTTTTAGGTCAATGTGCTTACACATACTGCAGAGGTGAGATATACAAGGGAACAGATGAAAAGGATAAACGAGTTGAAACTAAAACATCGAAAGCAAGATCAGAGAGAAGGGATTGAAGTTTGTCAGGATCTTAAGAAAACAATTGACGATACTGCATACAGCGACAATCTTGTATGCAGGGCAGATGAACGATGTGACACTAATGGTCATGTTACATTGGACGGGAGAATTCCTTTAAATGCAGCAAATATGGCTAAGACTGGAGAAGAAGAAGCCAGTCCAAAAGATATCAATGGGACTTATGGAACTTCAATAACTTCTGGAGATGTGTTGGATGCAGCTGAGGGAGGTGCGGTCTGGGATATTTTCAGGAGAGAGGATGTTCCTAAGCTGCAGGTTTATCTAAAAAAACACTTCAGGGAATTCAGGCACACTCATGGTTGTCCTGTGCCTCAGGTAATTACCCAGCTAAGATGCCCTTACGGACTTGGAGCTCTGATGTACAGTAGCTCCCATAGAAAGATCTACGGATGTTATTTTTTACCTTTAGTGAAGGGCTTTAAATGGTACTTTGGTTCCGTTTGAGAGGGATGGTGTCATAGATGGATCTTCAGCCACACCAAAGCTTTGGTGATAAGTCTAATCCGGTCCTAATAGAGAGATCATAAATCATGCTGATTGATAGGTCCAAGTGCTTCAAAGTCAGTGACTAATCAGTACTGCAGGCTGATGGCATGACTTGTGGTGGCTATTTAGCGAATTATATGAAACCATAATATCAGCTTTTGACTGATACAGGAGAAGTTCAAATTTTTTTGGTCTTTGTGCTGTTGTGCAAAATGATATCCATATTTGCTCGGTGCAGGTTACGCATCCAATACATGATCAAACCTTTTATTTGTCTAGGGAGCACCTAAGGAAGCTAAAGGAGGAATTTGGTTAGTCTATGACAGTATGTCCACAGTCTGCACATTGATTATTCTACTTTTTGCTTATTTACTTTTATGTTTCTGTCTTTAGGAATAGAACCCTGGACATTTGTGCAGAAGCTTGGTGATGCTGTCTTCATTCCTGCTGGCTGTCCTCATCAAGTCCGGAATGTGAAGGTGGACAATTTTTTTTTGTTAAAATATTGATCCTTAAATCTTTTGGAAGGTGTGCTCTTCTTGTGAAACAAAGTAGATGTTGATGAATTGCTTCTCAGCAAATGTCCCATGAAACATGAATTTCTTCTCAGCAAACTTGACCAATTATGGACTGGGGGGTGAGATGATTGCAGAACTCGCTGCTAATTGGCACTTAAGCAAATACCCATTCAGCTAAGAGATGTCACATTTTGTGCTAATCAAGAGATGATGTCATTGTTGAGGTTAAAAACTGCACCTTTTGATAACTGTCACATTGCTTCTTTAAATTTATTGAGGTTGACCATTTTTTCTATCTCATGCATGTCTGAAATAAAGCAAAGCCTTTTTTGTAGATTACATAAAGAGCAACCTTATGGACTGCATTATTAGTTTAGTATGATCATTACAAGGTCACATGTGACATTGTAATGAATTATGTAAGTTGTTTGGTAATCCTTTACAAATTTTGTAGATGATGCAAATGGTAATCTGCTTTATTATTTCCACTGTTATGGCAAGCAGTATTTGATAATACAATTCATTAACTAATTTTAAAGAAAAAGCTGATAAGCTGGAGGATGAACACTAGCTGAATCAGAAAAGCTCCCTGGGTGATACAACATTGTGTTTGACTTGCTTTGAAAAGTGGAGAATGAAATGCGCTCTGACTAAATAGTCTGGCTTCTCTAGCGCATTGATATTTTAGTTTTCCAGTATGTCTAATGCTGCTCTTCTTTTTTTGGCAGTCGTGTATCAAGGTTGCACTTGACTTTGTTTCTGCTGAAAATGTTGGTGAATGTATCCGTTTAACAGAGGAATTCCGTTTACTTCCCAAAAACCATCGAGCCAAGGAAGACAAGTTGGAGGTTTGTCACTTGCACGATGAGGTTGTGCATTGACATCAACGTGATTGTTCATTGAATCTCATATTTAGAAAAGTCTTTTTCTCTTTTAATTTTTTTTGTCAAATTTGGTTAGACACCGGTATGTCAAATTTAGAAAAGGCATTCCAGTATGTCACCACAATGCATTGTGGTGAATTTGCCTTTAGCTTAGTGACAAGTTTCTTAGCTGCCATAGCAAAACATACCTTTCTATGTTAGCACGCGAGAATTTAATTGAGAGCCAGTTGCATGCATAGGAAAATGTTACTGTTAGAATGCCTTCTCAACATGCACTTCCTGGGGTCGTAAATTAAATATTCAAATTTTTCGCTGGAAGTAATAGTGCTTGTATTCTGATAAATATTTGTGTGGGATGCAGATTAAGAAAATGATCATTTATGCTGTCAAACAGGCTGTCGAGTGCCTGGAGAATGGGGGGTAAGAATTTCACATAATTTTTTGCTTTAGTTGATACTAGTGATAAGAATGGGTATGAAAGCATCTTTTCTAGAAGGATAGTAATGGGTTTAGTGTCTTTGACTTGATACTTCACTCTTATTTTAGATAATTGCTGCTCTCATGGTTTACACATTTTATGTTTATTTCTGAGAGAGCTTCCGGTTGTGTAAAGCTATCCACAGCTATCTCAATATTATACTTACTGTGATTCCCTCATTATACTTGATGGTTCTGCTGTCAGATTCAGGGCCCTAGCAGATGTTGCATCCATCTGGGATAAAGTCCAAGCAGTACACTGCTTTTGATTATGGTTATTGTTTTTTTGAATTGTATACTTTGTCTGATTGTCTCGTACTTCGAGTGATCACTTGGTTCTTTTTTGTAGTATCTTCATTTTGGCTTGGTTGCAGCGGGTGTACATGGTAAAAAATTGACAGGCAGCAGAAGTCTGAAATTAATTAATAGTCGGTGCACTATATTTTTTGAGCTGCCAAGTGGGGACTCCATGACATTATCATATTTTTGAGTTCTCGTTTCTCATTGAATTCTGGCAGGAAAGGCCTACGCTTCAAGTCTTGTTGCATTTCTCAGGAAGTTGTATGATCAACAGATGATGATCTTGTTGATCGATCGCATCTTGTTGTGGCTATTAAGGCAATTTTCAGCAGGACTACATTGGTACAATGTATATATTATATTTAAACTAGACCATATCAATCAATCTGTAGCTTTTATGATATCTGTTAGGTACATCAGCCAACATGTTATTCAAATCAAGCACACACCAGGAACTCACCAGCTGAGCTGCGTTTGTGGGGTGAGGGAAGAGAGGTGAGCGACTTCTGTCCATGAGGCTGGAGGGTTTTATTCTAAAAAGGGTGAGCTGAGCTGAGCTGAGCTGTGCTGGGTTTTCATTCTAAACGAGTAAGTTTGGAATTATGGTTAGTGAGCGAGGGTGAAATTGAAAATTGGAAAAATTCATTAATCGAACCTTTTTGCATGCTCAGAAAGCTGAAAAGCTGAGGCACCGTAGGACCAGCCTTGGGTATTCGGCCTTTCCAAAGCAAGCCTTTTCCCGTAGTGGTTTGTAAAAATTTTCCCCCACTTAAAATTTAGCCTAACGTTCCTTGGAAAGCCTTTCCGAAACGCAGCCTTTCCATTTGGTGAATTGAAAACAGTTTAAATGACTTTTTGGATCATGTTTATTTAACAAGGCTCTTCTTTGCAAATGGCTTGAGCAGCTCATTGATGGAAATGAACGTCTCTGAAGGAAAGTAGTGGTTGCAAAATTTTAAATTTCCTCGGAAAGGCAGGCTTAGGTCACTTAGGATATCAGAGCTTCATGGCCCCAGTGCATGGAGTAGGATTAGAGAGGAATGGAGCGACTTCCTTCTTTGTCCTCTTCCGGCGACAAGGAGGCTGTGCAAGTTGATTGTTATGATTTAAACGATGGAATGATCATTTGGGTTTTTGTGTATGATATGAAGGTTCTATGCTACTGTGGATGCTTTTTGGTGTGGAAGAATGAAATGGAACCATTTCTGTAAATTCTTACTAGGAGGTGCTAAACAAGGAGGCTGTTGGTGATGGAATGAGTTTTCCTTGGAAAGAAGTAGGGCTCCGAACTCGAAATTGTTGAAGGGGGTCCAACTTTTCCTTGTTCTCATGCGCATCGCGAGCTCACAACTTCAATCTACGATTCAATAGATCGGATATGGCATTTTATGTTATCCATATTAGTTTTCAGAGATTCATGTGTATTGACGTTGAGTATGAGTTCGTATTAGGTTTCCTAGTTCCCTGCCTGTGGCTCCATGAGCAAGCTTCACGTAATTTCTCTTCTATTTGTTAATTGATGTCTATTTTGTATTTCCGGTCAAGCTCTTGAGCTTTGTTCAAATTTAAATTATTACAGTCTACTGATATGCC
>JAGVVM010004878.1:0-22728 GCA_019149425.1 Psidium friedrichsthalianum | reverse complement strand
CTGAGAGTCGAGAAACTCTTTCCCAACCCATCTTTCAATTGTAGCTCACGAGGTGTAACCTCACCCGCCGTTTATTGCAATTAAATTTGCCACTAAGAAACTATATCTATTATTGTAATCCTCTCAATTTGAAAACATAATTATTGTAAGTTTCCACCAAAGCAAGGATGCGAAAAACATAGTGCTCTGAAGAAAAAAACTAGTAATGCATAAGGCATCGCACGACCAACCACCAAAGGCAAAGATAGTGCATTATCTCTCGTTATCTAGTATTTAAATAACCATGAGTACAAAACCTTTGGAAAAGAGATTCCTATAGAATTTTTGCGCTTCTCTCTCTCTCTCTTCTCTTTTGGTGTCGCATTTTTGCGCTCTCCTTTTAAGCTTTTGCAGATTTCGCTTATAAAAAAGGGACCAATCAGGGCGCTACGCACTCCGTACTAAAACACATGAAGAGATCGTCAGCCCAGTGACCTTGTGCTTGTGTTTACTGGTATAATCCCCTTTTGATCAGGCAATCGAATCACCTCAATACAGTTGGCGTTGTTGGCACACTTGATTTTGAGACCGACTGCTTACAGACAATTCCATCTGGATGTCTGCTCCGCTCCAGGGAAACTCCTTCGAGAATCACGACAAAAGAAGGCTTCCACAGGTTTTTTAAGTTACATTATTCTTTGATCTGGTAGGATGGAGATTGCTTGGCGTAGCTACATGACCAGAAGTTCATTCCCTGTTCATTGAAGCGAGCTGTAACAATTCATTCACGGCCGCGAACCTCGATTCCTCCGAAATCCATATGACCTACTCCTATCGTGACAGGCATCACGCAAACTCCTCTCAAGGTCTTCAGATCATACTGGTCAGCTTCTATTTACCAGCCAAGTTTCAATTAGTTGGGTTAGTTATTGTGGCAGTTTTGGCTGTAGTCTTGGTCAGTTGGTATTGTGTTCTTGTCACTTGGGCTTGTTGCTTTGTTTTTGCGTTGTTTTTTTTTTTTCGTGGTGCGGGTTTTTTCGGTTTTGGGCCCGACGTTTTTGTATTTTGATTGTGTTTTGTTGTTTTTTTTTTTTTGTTTTGTTTTTGTCTGTTTTATTGGGTGTCTCGAGTTAGGCGGTTTCGTGGTTTTTGCAGCGTTTGTTTTGTGTAAATTTCGCGGGTTTTTTTTGTTGTGGGTCGTGTTTTGGTGTTTGTTTTTCGGTTTTTTGGTTTTTTCCCTCGTCCACAGCCTGATCCTGAGCTGAACTTGAAAACTGCGACTGAGCAGAAGAGCCGTCATTGCTTCCGTGTCTGCAGCGAAGTGTCTCCGGGTTTGCTAGGGATGATCAACCATCGTGAGGATAAATGGAGTCTCTCGTGCACGCTCTTGGACAATTTCACGTCCGGCAGATTGCTACAGGACGACCAAGATCATTTGCAGTCGGCCGCATATAACGCTTCGCAATCATCTCTCAGAACGCCTTAAATGAAGTTTGGCTTAATACTCCTGTATCCCGGTTGCAATCATGTCCTACCTTCAGAATGATTTTTGTGTGTACCCTATGTTTGTATGTGATGACTATCTCCGTGCATTCTGACGCTTGTTGGCCTGATTGTAAACGTTAGTACCGCCCTCGCAGTGCAACTTAATCGATGCATTCGATTTCTGCTATCATCAGCTAGTGGCTTTGGTTGAATATCCAGGTGGCATTTGGTGCGCTCACAAATTTGGGTAAACGTACTCTATAATCATATATAGTCACACCCCTTATACCTATAATCTAATATAGTGATATAATCTATATATATATACTATCAGATTTATACTCTATGCCTAAACCTATCTGCACTCACCACCAATTCATTATAGGTCTTCTTTCTATTGTGACCAAATTTAGTTCTAAATATTTTGCATTGGTAGCCATTCTTTCCATCCAGTCGGCAATTATAGGCCCTACGGGATGGGAGAAAACTCGCCGTATCTTCATAAGCGACCGTCATCATATTTGAGCTCTTGTCTCATGGATCCACACACACATTCTAGTAAATTATGGCCATAAATGAAACTTACACTAAATCCATAAATAAGGATTTGCCGGCAACCAGGTTTCCATAAGCTTCATTTTCCTTGTCCCGAATATCGATAACCCGATCAATCAACGTATACATAACTGACTACATGTTCTAGGACCGGACTATACATTGCTTATGATCGACCATCCTAATGAAATCTATGGGCAGCATCTACCTTTATTCGGACCGTGTTATGATACTTTCTAGCCCTTCTGTTTACGTATCCACATCTGTCCGTATTGAATTTTCTCTATATCGATCCTGGTTTGCTAATTCGTCTCTTCTATATTAGCCAGATACAGGGAAAGACCAATTCCACCCTCATGCAGATAAACAAAGTGCAGATCACATCTTGAGGCCATTGTCTGTAACAACATAGATTTTCCCATACCTCTTTACACGCCTTCAATCTCTCTGGGCCCAGCACATAAGTAACTCTTCAATTTGCCTTCCCCGCATGGCGCAACTGGCTGGAGATGTGACCGTGAATCGCTGACCAGTTAATCACATTCGCAAGCAGGAGGGTCGGAATGTCTGTAGTCAATCCGCACCCTTTTCTTGCTTCATGTCGTGGCTAACACTCAACAGGCAACTTGATGTATCGAGATCATAGATGAAGAACAAATGGAAGATGCACGCAAGAGAATTGGCTTAACAGAAACTAACACTCATATAGGCCACAGCTAATGATCATGTATATTGCAGATTATAGAGATTTTCTCGTTTGTGCAGCAGGAACGAAGGATGAACCATGCTTTGGGCAAATAACATCACTAAACTCCATCTTCCAGTATCTATGCATGAGCGTTTCGCCAGGCCATGTTCTGATTTTGCTGTGGAAAATTCACGGCTAGCCAGCATACTGACACTTTGCTATTGTTCAACTAATTAGGTTCGAGTGACAACTTATAAGACATTGCCTCATTGAATTTATAAGTGCTTCCTTTTCCTAAGGATTTGTCTCAAATAGAAATAAGGTAGGATTCCTTTTTCCTATTTCGATGTCTGAATGGCAAACTTGATGTGCAGATTACTTTTTGCGCAATCAAGAACTGAATGACTACTGCAACTGATAATGGCTATAGACCTATCGGGTAGGAGGGAAAAACTTAACATGATTAATGAAGCTACTAGCGTACTAGCGAAGGATTTTTATTTGTACAAAATATAATTCATGAAGCTAAAGGATGAGAATCATTTGGCACTCCGAGATTTAATGCCCCTCTGTATGGGGAAAAGAGAGGAGAAATGCTGAGTTGGCATAGAAGATTCGTGTAGAATGCTTTTACCTATCATAAAGGCCTGCACCAGCATAACCTTCTAGATCCTCGCCATTTGAGTCAGATCTAAAAATAATGGATTTTCTGATGAAAAGTCCAATTGGTTTGCTTGGGTAACCCAGTATCTGAAAAAAGAAATTCAGATGCGAAAACCTTCTCAGAAAATTCAAACTTGTGTATAAGTCCAATAATCTGGGGAAGGGTGATTCCGCTATTTCCAAGATAACTTTTTATGGGTCATCAAATATGTTAATCCGTTTCTTTTTTTTTCGGTCAGAATATGTTAATCTTCAACAGAGAGAAATTGCATCATCTCGCCTTTGGCCTTAGCTGGAAAGAAAGTTGTGTCACCTGAGGAGATGTCAGATCATTTTTCTTGCAGACAAAGCTCAAGGCACGACCTGGATAAGCTCCAACTAGAGTTTCACCGAGTCCCTTGACAAGCTTTACAAGGAAGACCAGAAAAATTCATTCAACTTCAACAATTATCAGACAGCATAAACTATACTGAACACTAAAGTACCTCCGCATATATCTCCTCTGAGTCTCCTGAGGATGGATTAGTTGTGTGGATCACAAATGCATAATCAGCATTTATTATCTCTTGTACAAAACAGCCATGCTAAGGTAATCATGATCTAATTTCACTTTTCTAGTGCTGAAGTATGCTCTTTCATTCCACTTCGAAGCCCAGACCTGAAAATTTTTGGAAGATGAGGATAAACCAGAAGTAGATTATTTATCATATGCAGGAACAATTAGACATACAAGCAACAGGATTTGGATTTGGTCACCTAAACAAATGAAGGGGAACCCAATATTCTCTATCTGTACCTCTAGCTACAGCTGCACTATGAAGACACATGAGTACATGTGACATGATTAATTTAGAATAATTGCTACAATTTTCTTGTATAGAATTCCCAGGAATTCTTTTGTCACAATGACCTGACCTCTTATTCAGAAATTGTCTGAAAACATTCCAAAAAATGTAACATTATAGTCAACTTCCCCTCAAATCGTGAGACAATACACAAGAACATTGCCTATAAAGTATGACATCACTCTGAACTTTCAGTTAGTAGAGAGATCTAAGACTGGGAATGAACTTTAAGAGTTTCCATCATTTTAGTTGTTGAATTACAACAACCGACGCGTCACGTTACATTATACTAAAAAACCAATTGAAAACTTTTTTTTTCCTTTAAACACACTTTCGAAGAAGCAAGCTTTTACATGGGGAGGATGAAAGAAGAAACAGAAACATAAACATTGTAGTATTCATTTTCTTCTTTAAGGTGGGGCCAGGGGGAGTTTAGGAGGGAGCTAATGTACCGAAATAGATAAAGTTACTTTCACACGTGGAAAAGAAGATCCATATTCAGCTGGCAATACACGATGTAAAATGCAATGCCTTTTGTGAGATTTTGTGGGACCACTGCCAACTGTTCCCAAAAGCTTAAGCTGTTGGAGCGTGGATCAGGTGGTTTAATTTTTTTTGCCTAGTACTAAGCGTGGAAATATATCACTGGGGAGACAAATAGGGGCCTGGAATGATTTGAACTCAGGACCTCCTGCTCTGATACCATGTAAGATTTTGTGGGACCACTGTCAACTGTTCCAAAAGCTTAAGCTGTTGGATGAAGGCGTGGTTTAATATTTAATTACTCTAACACTCCCCTCACGCTTAGTAATGAAGGCGTGGTTTAATATTTAATTACTCTAACACTCCCCCTCACGCTTAGTCTGGTCCTTTTTTTGCCTAGTACTAAGCGTGGAAATATATCACTGGGGAGACAAATAGGGGTCTAACACCTTTAAAACTGTAATGGTGCAAGGACCGACAATGTCAGCAATACATGGTTCAACTGGTCAAACACATTTAAGTGACTGAACAATCCGTTTAAAATTAAAGAGGCATTTCGCAGTAAAGCTTTGATATAGAGAAAATAACACTCATCTGACAAAACGACCATTCACAGCCCAGATGATCAAATACACCCTTTTAGATATATAGAGTAACAATTTCATATCTCAATCAGTAAGGATGAGCTTTTCACTTCAAAAGGGTCAGATGCTAATAGAATTGTTTGCTATTAATTGACCAAAAGGCTCGGCTCTAATTGCTATGTGTGAGATGGAATTTCCATAGGACAGAATTGAATCCTTCCACCAACAAAGGGCTTTTGTCTTTAGCACAGTCTCCACATCCTATTCACCTGTTCAGCCAGTTGAACCTGGTCAACTCTGGGTTTTTTAGTGGTTCCAGATCCAAAAGGTTTAGGGTGCTGATTCCAGGCTCAACCAGACTGGAAGAATCAGTCGAACAGGCCAGTCCAGCCTTAATAAGACCGTTAAGATATAGATCATAGTCTTGAATATTGATGCTACTGCTTTAGTAAAGTCTGACCTTCTTTATAGCCGTCCATGCTTGTTCCCATCGCTGGTCGCCATCATCCCCAGGCCATGGCATTCCTGAACTTTTCATTGTTGATTTCAGTTCTCGAACCTGCAAGTAAAAAATTGTTTGTGGATTAGTGCAAATCTGTTAAATAATGGGTTATGTCTGACAAGCTGGATTTAAATTTCAGCTATCAGCTCTTTAAATTGGTATCAGCAAGCAGTATTAGCGAAAAGCTTGCTGAGAGCATCAAGGTGACTGATGCATCTCTAGCTACCCTGATGACTGATGCATCTCTAGCTACTAATTAACAAGAATAATGGGATGGGGAATAGATTCGTGGAATCCTCATGAATAGAAGACATTTCTCTGCCACAAAACCAAGTCAACTGCTTCCTCTGATGTACCTGCCTTGATCATAAATCTGGGACTCCATAAGAGTGAGTGTGGGTACAGAGTTGCATAGGTGTGTGTATGTGCGTAATTCCCCGTTCCGACTTTCTTTCTTACCCTTCTTACCCTGAACGGGTGATGTCACTGTAGAAGTCACATATATGCTCACAGGAAGTCTTTATTTAAGGGCATTAAATATTCCTACAATGACGTTTTGATGGATGTAATAGTCAAATTAGCAGCAACAGCTACTTGTTATTCATCCTGACAATAATCTACAACTTGGCATTATCAACCACATGATAACTTCACGGCCGAAAAAAAAGTCACAGTAGAAAAAGAACCAACCAATTGCTCTGGTGCTTGCAGCTCTAAACTGTTTCACGTATCTCTCGAAGAGCACTGAAATCACCCTCTTCCAACTTCCTCTTCAGGTTTTGCAACTTTTTAGCAACCACCTGTACGATAATGATGAAGCGGGGAATATCTGTCAGTTTAATTCGAACACCTTTATCATTAAACAGCTCACTTTATCTGCAGAGTTTGAACAATCACGTATAGGATTGATATCCTGCAAGTTTGTAAATTGAGGAAAAAAGGCTTAATTATTGTACAAAGTTGAATGCGCAATATGTCCATTCACAAGATTTAATTTTAACTGAACAATAGGGCTCATTTTTCTTTTTAATGCGCCCACCTCACAAAGGCTTGTAGGAGGACGAAATCCTCAAGTGTGAATTGAAAAATGTGGCGAAAGAATGGTTGAAAAACACAACATTTATTAAAGGAAAACACATTCAGGGTTCAAGAACTCAGGACCTCTGACTCTAATAATAAGTAAAAGTGAAATGCCCAATGTTTAGTTCAAAAATCCTTAAAACCTTATATATTAGAGAACAACATAATATTTTATTTCTTAAGAGTTATGCATGGTCAAACTAACTATATGTTGTCTAAGAAGAGCGTGTTGCAACCTGTCGAAAGCACTAATACTTCTAAGAACAGAAATGACCACAAAAGTACCGTGACAATAACGAGGCTCTATTTGTTTCGCGGCATGATTAGGAAAACAATTTCCTAAGAATGATTGCTTGCATAACTTGAAATGGAAAATATTTACATTATCAACAAAAATTTATGCCCAAATATTTCATGAACATATTGTTCATTTATTCGTTTTTGTGAGCGATATAAGCGATCCATCTTAGAAAAATGTTTTCCAAATCATTCATTTTTTGCAGAATAGAACGGAGCCCAAGTGCAGTTGGATATATAGATATACCAATATTTGGTTGGATGTATCTCTATTTAAATTTTTCCGCTCTTCCGTCAAATAGATAATCACAGAAGTATCAAACATCTTACAAATGTTATATTCCAGCATCATGTGATAAAACTCAAGACAACAAATTCTGTATGCCATTTCATTCACAATCACATTTTTAGCCCACGTTCTATTCAGATATTCTTTTGGCTGTAAAGAACAGATCACTGGTAAGGCTGCCCCACAAAGTAAACATAGGGATCACTTCAAACAGTCAACATTAAAAAGAGAAAGCAGTTGATAGTCATAGCAAATTATTTTTTCCACTTTAAGTCCAAAATAGCAAAGATATAAGAAAACACATGATCCTGAGTGGAGACAAACTAAGTGCGTGTTTCATATGTGCGAAAGAATGCAACTCATACACAACAAAAAATCGAATGTTCAGGTTTATCATCTTTTGACACGATTGGTAAATGGGTTATGTTCAGATTTAACCTGTATAATCCTGACTTGGATTGCGTCTATCAGATTGGATTGGACCTGTATTGACCCCCTGACCTATTTAATGGAATTATTATTTCTTTATGAAGCTTTACTATTTGTTGACAAGACCACAAATGACTAGCATTTGTTGCAACTTCTTAATAAAGTAGTAGTACTACTAAATTTGTAGGTTTCAAAATTTGAAAAGTAGATTTGCAGTTTGAGTATATTGTTTCCACCAATAAAGGCTAATGCAAAATAAAATTTTATTTCAAACAATAGGTTGCAGAGAACAATTGACCAACTGAATAAAAATAGAGCATTTTCCAGTTTGAGATTAATACTTTATTAATAAGTCAGATGACGCTATTTTCTCTTCTGATTTAATTATACCTCTGACCATGTCTAATCCCTATGACATAAACCCTATGTGAAATTGTTGCTCGTATGCCCTTCACCTAAAAGATAGATAGTGAACTTGATTGGTACCACCATGTTACAGAGTAAAGCACTCAAGACTATGAAGCCGGACAAAAGATAGAAGGAAGATACAAACAAATCAAGAGGAAAAAAAAAACTGTAACATGCAGCTTCTCAGCTTCAGAAATGAAAATATCTAATTGGCGAACTTGATTAGTACACTATGTAAGAGAGCAAAGCACTCAAAACTATGATACTCAACAAAAGATAGAAGAAGGACAAACAAATCAAGAGAAAAAATAAACTGTTCTTGCAGCTTCTCAGCTTCAGAAAATACCTTATTAGCACTTTCTGAGAGAACCCTTTCAAACACTCCAAATGTATGGCAACTGAGGAAGGAAGTCCAATCCAGGATGGTACTTTCCCTTTCATATGAGATATGTTACGAGATTTGGCTCCAACCTAAAAGTTTTCAGCCACAGAGAAGTAAAGACAAACTTCATATGCACAATTTTAATGCTAATTTGAAGCTGATTTTGCAATGCCAACCATTTCTCCCGTGAACTCATCAGACGTATGGCATATCTACCACTAAACTTTTTCTTGGCCAAAGTCAAAGATGGAAAAGAACCGTCCTTGGATTTGGGTGTACTTGCATCCAGTATCTCACTCTCCTTTAGCTCACTGAAATAATGAACACTTCTGTTAGCTGTTACGAACAAAACAGTGGTAAAAGCTTTTCAGCTGAACTCGAACCCATGCAACTTATGCATATGCATTGCACCATACAGGATGTAGAAAATACACCAAAAAAAGAAAAAATGCCCAGTGACCGAGACATATGAAATTACTTGTACAGGATGCCTGCAGATGTCGGTTTCAGGCGTAATAGCTTCCCTTCATTCCCTTCAAGATCAGCAAGAACCTCCAGATCAAAGCATGTGGCAAAGCAGACCTGTTATTGCTAAATGTTCAGTGAATGTTCAACTAGAAATCAGATAACGAAGGTTCTTCATTTGTAAATGTAAATCATTACTTTGCTATTTCTTGCACGCACAGAGACATGAGATAGAACATCTGGCATGTCAGGTGTCAGAACAGCAACTGCACCATCTGGAATTTCCTCCTCCCCTTTTACACTTTTTGCCACCAAAATTGTCGGTTTCCCATAAGATTTATTCTGAACTGCTAACAACTCCTTCACAACTGAGACATATCCCACAACTTCAACTGAGCTGATTACCTGCCAACTGAATAATGATGATCAAGTTAGAATGTTCGTCACACCATGTAGGTGGTGAGATTGAGATTCAAGGCCTCAATCCTATTTCTTGTGATTAGACAGCTGTTTCAAGCCAGGACTTCTATACCAAATTATGTATCAACCATTTCAAAAACTGCTACAAGAGAGTAATGAGAGGAGATTAGTAGAACCTTCCAAGGTTAGCAGTTTTCCGGAGAATTGGATCAAGTCGATTAAGAAGTGAGGATAATGATGCAGCTGACCCAGCTCGAATAATTTCTTCAGTGAATATATTAATCTGCACGGAATATTCATTGACACACAGTTGATCAAAATTAAAGAAATGGAGAACCATCAGAACAGATGTTTATAGCTGTTACTTACAGCCCATTGGTCAACTCCAAGCAATGATCCCAGGTACTCTGCAGATGGTTGCAAAACTTGCTGGTACCATTCTGCCGTGTTTGTTAGTGCAAGACGGGTTCTGTCCAGAACAGATTTCGCATATAATGCCCAGCTATTACTTCCACTCTTGAGCATGCTCATTGCATGATTCCATCCCTTGACAAGAAGGATAGATGTGATTAAGGACATTACATTTGCAAATACAATAGATGCTTACAAGGACTGGATTGATCTCAGAAGACCTTTTTTCTTTTTTTGCCCATAATAAATACATGAAGACTATCAAAGTTGTAATACATTGCTTGTCTACAGGGTTTATATAGGCCGTATATACCTATAGTTTCCCTCAACTTTTTATTAGACATTCTAGTATGGCACCAAAGCCAAATTCCACCCCATTTTATGTCGAGTATTTGGCTCCTAGTTTGTCAATCCCATGTGGTTTTCTTAGTCCAGCTTGCACGTGCACTAAAAGTATCCCAAGTTGCTTGCCCAAGGGGTTTTTGAGCCTTATATGCATGTGATTTCTCTAATAGCTTAAGCTTTTGGGTTGAGCATTTTGGCATAGTATCAAAGCTAGGTTTCGAATTCTTCATTCCCCAGGTTTATTCCGTGTATGTGTGGCTCATTTTATGCAAATTCCACGTGTTGTTCTTAGTCTAGTTTGCACATGAGATGAGGTGTTAAAGTTGTCCCACGTATGTAGTCTCCCTCCACCGAATGGAAATTTTTTTTTTATTGAACATTCTACCAAAGACCAAGAATTTGGCAATATAAAGCATGGTGGGCCAACTATCATAAGAAGATTCCTGATGAGATAAGTGGCACGAAAAAAATCAATAGACTACTACCAGTTGGAAAAAGGATCAATTACAGTTGCCAATGACAGTAATATCCATCCTCAACAAGGAATAGGTATCAAAATCATCTATTAATACTGAGGATGTTTGGACTAATACTCCTAATATTTATGGACAAATTTCAATTGAGTCCTAGAAAACCTCAAGTTAAATCCTTTATCGGAGCTGTGATGGAGTTACTGACGTAGTAATCTTCTTCAACCTCCAAATGGGTCACCAAGCCAGTTTTGCAGAAAATTGGGTCTTTAAAAGTTTGATGATTTTAACTGAATTTCACTCAATTACGGCTCAAGGTTTTGTGTGATTTTTCTTCTTATCTGAGGGTTAGCAAGATCATGATTTATCAGAACATTTTTATCATTAGTTATCACCAATTGTGCAATATTTGCGAAAATTTAATGGCGTTATTGTGAAGTGAAAAGGAAAAAGAAGTGCCAATATAAAGCTTAAGAGGCATCATCTTGATTTTTGTAGGAATTTGATGAAACAGTAAAACTGGGGACTTGGTTAGCTTTTTGTTGAAGTAATATTACACACCGCTTCATGTGGTCTCCTTCCACTTGTCGGCTTACACTTTTGGGTTGGACTTCCTAATATGGTATCGCGAATGTGCATAGTCGAAATTCTACGTGCCGCTCTTAATCTAGCTTGTATGTGAGAGGACATTTTTGTGAACTCCACTTAAAATGTCTTTCTCCAAATAGCCTGCAGTACTGCCTTGGGGCAAGTGCAACCTCCTCAATGACTAAGCGATCCCGTATATGGGACATGAAGCTGCTTGAAGTAATGAGCCCCCCAACATGTAAAATCCAAACAAATGAAGCAGACTCAAGGTCTTCAAACGTGTTCAAATATAAGTACTTCTTTCTAGTCATTAGTCAAAACTTAAGTTTTGGATATATTCTGTTGCAAAGATGTAGCAAAAATAAATTCCTGCCTTATCACCATGAAAGACAGAAAGTTGGTTTCCATGAAAGCCGAAAGCTCACAAAGAAGCTACAAGATTCTTCGTTCCACACACCAGATACAGTACCCATCATATTAAGTGTCATGACAAAGAAGCAAAGTTAATGCAACTTTCACTGTTCTTGTGGCGAGTATTGCATTGGGTTGACAGCTTTATACACACACACACACTTAAAATGGTAGAGCCCTTGATTTCACTAATGACATTAATGAAGCCTCTAGGAGCATAAACTGAACATAGGCAGAAAATTACCTTCAGACAGTAAATAAGGTCCTCATTGTCATCTGATGAGAGTGCAAGATTTTCCACAACCATAGTGATGAAGTACATAAGTTTCTGCATGATGTACAAGGTATAAACATCAGATGATGGAGAGAAAAACTAATTATCACACAACAATTATTATTTAAGGATATCAAGCAATGAATGCAGCAACTTCAAATTAAAATGTACCTCAGGTCTGGCCTTATTCAGCTCCTCATATCCCCTTTCAACTGCAGTCCTTACAGTAGAGTCGAGTGCAATGTCCAAAAACAGAAGGTCCTTCAAGCGATCATTGGGTTTGAAAAGCAATGGACGAAGCTCTTGTCGAGCCTCAAGAAGAGCCTAATTGATATGAATTTAGAAAACATAAACAGTAAAGAAGGGCTATAAACATAAACAGCAAAGAAGGGTTATGAACAACAGGAAGAATTAACAATTTAAGAATTTCAAACCTCAAGCAATGGTTCTACATTCTTATCTTCAATATGTTTGAGAACAAACTGTAGCACTTCCTGTTACATAAAGACAAAGTTGAGAACTTCTATCTCGCGAGCTTGTATGCCAATCCTAAGCACAGAGAGTGTTGAAAAGAAAGCATTACAGGAAATCCAGACGGTAAGCCAGGTATTGGATTTATCTGCACCCCAACCATGAAACCTTGACCCTGAAGAAAGTATGAACAATGATTCGTATCCAAGACACAAAAGCCTTACACAAAAGATCCAGTATGCTCATTACCTCTGACTTATAGCCCATACAGTTTGCTATGGCAGACTCAAGATCTGCACCTGAATGAACAGCCTGCAATAGACCATCGGCAAAAATTATCAAACCTGAGCTGTTTAGGGCTTAGACATGCAATATGCAACATGAAGACACCAACATACATAATCCACCTCTGTACAATAATGATGAAAATGCTACTTAAATACAAAACTCCCTCAAGTATTTCTCAATTGAATGGAAGATTTCAATCTCCCCTTCCACCTCAAGGGCAGGTGAATCTCTGAAGCTGGTTCTCCCCTCTCAGCATATGAAAGAAGTCAGCGAATATATTGCTGAGAATAATTTAGTAGAAAAATGGCAGTGAGGGAATGCAGGCATCACATTTTTTTTGTAACCTGCTCTCGTGACAGAAAAATTCACTTTCATGTAGAAATAAAATAGTTAATAACTGATTAAGCAGTCCTATAACCCTACACAATAAAAGTCAAGTTGTTGGAAAAGCCTCCTTTTCTCTAGATGGAAGTGATCTTAAGGCATTTGCTGCATACCATGAAAGAGCACATGGTGCCGTAAAAATGAAGTATTCAATGAGAATGGATTGTGTATGATGTACGACCCACGAAGAAACCCACACGCATGACAAAGCCTAAGCGAGGAATGATAATGACTCCACCTTCAAGGTTCTCATGTAGTGTCGCAGATCTCGCAGCAGACCACCCTTCTGATCTCTTCCAAAAATTTGGTTCAGAATGAATTGCACGATCATAACTGAGAAGGCGTTCTTTAGTGATTCCATTCTCATTCAATGTTTTCCAATAGACACCAATATCAAAGTCACTCTCGATATAGTCAATCAGTGCCTGTAGAAGAGAATTTAAAAGATCTTTTAGAATCTAAATTATGAGCAGAGAAGTCCATTTAAAATAGGCATGCCTCGTACCTGACAAATAACAATATCATCCGGACTAGTGTTATTATGCAGCTTCTGATGCCATTCTTCCATCATTCCTCCCTTGCAGTTATTGTTCCTCTGCCATTGTCCAACCAAGTCAGACAACTCCATTACTTTCTTGTAGAATGAGAAAAATAAGGGGGAAAAAAAAAAACTATAGAAGAATCATGCCCTTGAGTGTCCATAAAACCTCTACAAAAATACCACACATACAGAAAAATCTCATTTCGCACAAAGAAGAAAATAATTTATACCTGTATAACCAGAATTTCATCTCTAATTCGCTGTCCCACATCCCTTCCCCTCCACGACCAACAGTAGACAAAAAATCATGCGTAGAAGTTCCCGATGTTGCGAACGTGCCTTATAACTATTCGGGAGCTTATCTGTTAGCCTATCCTGAGCTCTACTTATTTCTCTGCACCATAATGAGAAGATGACCTCAGTTACAAACTATGGACCGATTACCACTGGAACTTAAGGTGACACATTCAATCCATGATATGGTACCGAGCAGATATAGAAGCAGCTTAAATACCCAGTTTGCGATTCATGGAAATATGATGCTATTTGACATTCAGAAGTGATGTAATGTGTACAAAAGATGCATTTATCTGACTTCAAAGTCTGTTTACTTATATTAGCTATACCGTGGTTTCACATTGTAGTTCTTGTTCCAGATCAGCTGTCTTGTAGCCATAAACCTCATCCACACCAAAATTCCTGCAAGACCCAATTCACCGGCATCTTGGGCTTGATCTATCAGATCAGCTGCAATATTGAATCTGGAAAAGATAATTAATTCATTTAGCCAAAAGTTACAAAAGAAAAAAGTCAAACCATTCAAAGTACTCAAACTACATAAATAATGGTAAATTAGTGATGAACCCATTATAAAATCCACTCATGGCCAAGAACAATATAGATATTTCTTCCATCCAGGCAGCATACACTGAAAAGCATGCAATAAATAGCACACCTTCCTATTCCAAATGGAATGAACAGAAAGACATGTCCAACCACTCAAAAAAAAAAAAAAAAAAAGGAACCTAAGATGGCTTCCCAGTACCCAGCTTCCTGTTTTATTCAACACTAGCAGGAAAGAAAAGAACATAAAATGAATTTTTCTACATATAGCTGCAGAATTGCCAAGTTTCGCTGAAAAATTGGAGGACAGTAGACAGGAGTCAGTAGCATAAAGCTTTTTGCATTTAGTATCTCCATCTTTTTGTTCATCAAGTTATGCTACTGGTACTAAAAAAACATCAAAGAATTTCCAAGCAGAAGCATAATGAGAGAACCAGTTCTCTGAAATCAGCAAGACGCAAATTCACAGAATGTTGGAAAATTATTTCTTGTCCTTGGTTTTGAAGCCCAGTGAAAACTAAATTTTCCTTGGGCATCCTAGTTCAATATAGGAAAGAATCTTACACATACAAGTTGAGCTTGTTCAAAGTTATCAGATGATTAGATAATGCTGTAATTATCACTGAATGAAAGGACATTTGGTCTTGGTTGAATAAATGAGAGCATCAGATATCACTGACCGATGCATAAAAGATTTCTGTGCTTCACTCTCCATTGTTGCTATTTTTTCCAACAAACCCTTCGCTGTACCCTTTCCGTCACCAATATCCTTAAAACAAAATGCTAATGTCGTCAATCATTTAGACCAAAGGGAGAGGAGAAGGCCAATAATTGAGGAAGACGACACACAATTCAAGAAAATGTTTTGCTAAAAGATCATACCGAAATAGCTTTCTGGACATGCTTAGATTCAGCAACCATTGAATATAGAAGTCAGAGCCTTTATTTTTTATCCAATTCCCTCCAGCACGAAGAACAAACGGCATTCCTATGAAGCTTTCATCTTCAAGCTCAAATTCCACGAGTTGGACCTGAAGAGTTATAAAAGAGATTTTTTGCTGGAGTACTAAGAATGATGAAAAACTGAAGAAATCTAAATGCACGATGAAGATCCAAATAACGCATCACATGCCTGGTAAGGAGGGTTTTCAGAAGAGGTTTTCAAAATGGTGTTTCAGTCGCTCCATGTTGAGAAACTGATCCTGGAGGAAGGATGCTTGGAGGGGGTGCCTGAAAAATGTCAAACAGTGAAACCAATCTAACACAAGAAAAGCTAGGAAAGATGTGCAAAGGACAACATAAGATTTGTTTAAACATCCGGCTAGCCTATGACACACTTGACAACCACAAATATTTCTTTTAGGAGACTCACCAACCACTCTCCAGCATTTGTTCTAGATAAAGCCCAATGAAGAGTAACGGGCTCATTGAGATCTGTGGCAAAATGAACCTTCATCTTTCCAGCAAGTTTTGATACCAGCACCTACACAAGACAATATTTAGTATATCTCAAGAAACTATGTGAATGGTCTGAAATAGAAATGAAACCATAAACTGTGCACTACACACCAGAAGTTCCTTGTCACCAATCTTGTAAAACCTTTTGCTAAGAGGTCGACCAAGATCACGTTCCTCTATTGCTTTTGCAAAAAGTTCAACTGCCGTCAAGGTTTTCGGCTCATGCACACACTGGGATGTTTTCTTCTTCAGCTTTACTCTACTTTTATTAATTAGTTGCATGACATCCCTATTTTGCGCTGAATTTTTTCGACATGGAAATACTTTTCCTTTTGCAGCTGCCTTGAGACCGTAGATTCTATCTCCCCTTTGCATATCTTCTTCCTTATGTCTTCAACTGTATAACCCTTCTCGAGTTCAGCTTGCAGCTCTTTTCTTGCTTCCTCGAATTCCTCTGTGGTTGAGACGAAAAGAAAGACAAAATTACTGAGGATAAACTCAGCTACTAAGATATAAACTATGACCGGAATTTCCTTAGATGTGCATGCATAGAACAGGAGATGCAAATAAATGAGAATTTCAACCATACCAGTTGTTGGTCTGCTGAATAATTAGGTTTTCCTGCTTTCTCCCACCGTATGTAAGCTGTACCTGCACCAGTTCATTGGGTATCTTACTTTTCTGTTCTGGAGGAGATTGCTTTTCAGCTTTGTTTTCATCACTTTTCTTAGTAAGTTTTGCTCGGAGGGCCTCAATGGAAGTACCCTGTGCTATTTCCTCCAATAGCTCAAAGCGTGCAGCTTCATATTCCTCCTATGAGAGAATCATGGGATTAGTGACGCCCATAATGTTAAATATTGTAATGCTCTCAGAGCTCCAGAAGAGAGATACATAAAGGAAATACAAAATCCATGATCTCTTTCATATCTCTTCAGCACAAGACTCAAGTTCCTCCTTTCTTATTTATCACTCCAGCAGAAAATAACTCAGGTCCTACAGTAAATTGTAAAGAATAAAGTGGCACATATGAAAAAATCGAAAGCTAATAATTTCCCAGTTGTTTAATTCAAGTACAAACAAATCTGACCAGGAAAAAAAATAGTACAATCAACATAATTGGTACCGCAGATGGTGCTGCAGATTCTGCTTGGGGAAGAGCAACATTAAATAACATTTTAAGCCATGAATCCATTAAGGTATAATTGGACTGGCCTCCACCTCTTCCACAAAGTCCACAAATCATGACTGAAAAATAGAATTGGCAATGAAATTGCAACCAGAAGAAAAAGAAACAAGTAGAACATCTAAACAATTGAATTATGAAAATGAAAATAAAGTACCTTTTCTTGCTCAGGAGTGTACATTTGTTTCCCCTTTCTCTCCCACCTCAGATAGCTTGGATTTGTACAAGGTCCTCAGGAAGCGACACATTTGGTATCTTCTCCCTCAGAGGCAACTTTACATGAAAGTTCTCACCATTGTTTTTATACCTGACAAATAAGAATAAATGGAAGTAAAGATGTAATTCACTTCAAAGGGAAAAAACTTAATCGTGTTCCACATAAAACAAAATTAAAGGAAAAGTAGATAAAAAGACCAAGAAACCTCACCATTTATTTGGGCTTCATCGAGTATAAGAAACTCCACAGCTTTGATTGAGGGATCATCAATCTCTATTTTGAGGGATGACTTCGCACCCAACTAAAGGTGAAAAGTAAAATCACATATAAGCATCTTATTTGTGCCTTTAGGATAAATGGAAAATTTATATCCATTAGAAGGCCAATTTTGGGTCGAAGAACTTACTTTAACAAAAGGTGTTCTAAGGGCCCTATTCTTGTATACTTTGGTCCATCCGGTGCCGTGATGGAAGTGTCCACTTTCTTCAATAGGGAAATAAAGCAGAGAATACTTCAGAACTGTGATGGGTGGGATATCTAGTTTTATAGCCGGTAGATGAAAGCAAAAACTCAAAAAACTTTTACTCACTCCTTTTTGTCACGCACTGCACCCAGTGTAACATCAAAGTATCACTACTACTAGCGACGTGGATCTCCACTTGAGTCGTAGACCCAGGAACTGGGGCACTCACTTCGACCTGAGATTAAATTCCAATAGTCAGTGACGTACTTTTCTAATTTATTTAGACTCTACAAAAGCTGACAATCAACTATTCGGAAATGTACATCCCAAATTCATGGACGAATTATGTAAAGAAAGAAAGAAATTAGCAATACCTTCACTCAATATCTCCATCCAGGTTGAATTTCCCAGCAAGCTGCTAAAGTGGATTTTTTTATCAGTCTATCATCGTGTGAGAACCCAATTCAGGAACTCTACTTATTTTGGAATGCAAAACCACCATTAGTCACACAGACAAAGTTGCCCACGTGTTTAAGTGTTGGTTGCCCAGTCAATGTGTGTGCCAAAAATGTAGAACTAGTACTTATTAATAGATTCTGAAACATCAATTTCCCGCGTCCATCGGAAATCCTCTTCCAAAAATAAGTGAAATAAGTCCAGTAAATATAAAATGAAAGGAGTAAAAACTTCGATGTCGAGCATCAATACAATTCTGCTTGGTTGCAAGCACCAATTAATGTAATCCAGTGCACACAATTACCAATCTCAGAGAAGGAATGAGAGAAACACATTGAAATCAACCAGAAAGTCATCTAAGATACGATGAATTTGGGATTTAAATAACTAAAAATCAGGCAAAAGGGGAAAAAAAAAAGTAGCCAGAATAGCTTTCCAAATGCATAACGATTAATTAAGCATAAAAAAAAAACTTGGTAATAGACTGATCGAAAAACTAGCTTGCAAATTATACTGCCTAGCGCGCTACAAAAAAAATGAAGATCCTTTAAATCTTATGAAATGCTTATGAGAATCAAAACTCAAGGAAATCTGTCAGAAGTAAAATAATAGTGTGGCATATACGATCATAAAACCTTCGTAGTCACACTCAAATCCATCTTTCCTTTTTCACAATGACAAACATCATAATTAAGTTTTTGCCAAATTACTTTGGTGTAAAAACTAAATAATCAAAGAGCAGCTTTTGTGTATCCTTCTTTCCTCCCAATGAAGTTCAACCCTAAACATTGCCGAATCAGCACACAAAGCATTGAGATGGTCCACAATGTCCTTTAATTGTCACTCTCAATACAAAATGCTTTCCTAGCCAATACATAAAAACCATAAGCCTCTTTTATTTTCAACTTCACCGGACAACAGCATCGTTCCCAATTATCTGTTGATGAACACTTTCTAATTACTAAGCCAAATGTTGGACAAATATGAAACTTTTTAGAGATTTGACGCGCATAAGAAATAAAAAATCAACCATACTATGGTGAGAATGCAAAAAAACATATTGTCCAGGCAGTAAAATTTAATATGTCAACAGAAGAAAAGCCATGTCCCTAAGCCATACATGTCTCTGAGAGTCAAATCCTTTGCCAAGATTGATCGAAGTTCTTTCAAATCAAGTAAGCACAACTTGTTATTTGCGCACTGCACCCCACACAACCTTTTTTATAATTCAAGCTCAAAGGTATCCCACACGCACTTACCTCCGGAGCTGGATCAGTGGCCAATACGGCTCTAGCGACAAATGAATAGCACGGCCTTTCCCCATGGTCAATTTGTTCTTCCTCTGGTTAAGACTACTTCCCCGAAAAATTTGTAGACAATTTCGGTTTCCTGGTCTTAGTTAACGCTTGGTTGGCGGATGCCGTTTGAAATAAAGTGTTTGCGGGAATGGCCAAACTGTTCAGGTTGCTTTGATGCTCCGAAATCGTGGGGCAAAGCCAACTCTGGTGAAGCAAACTCATGTTCCACGATGCAATCCTTAGCCCTGAAGCAAAAACCAAGGATCAGGGAACAGTAAAAATGAACAAAGCGAAGAAAACTCACACGACAAGGCACTGAGAAGAGGACATTCCTATGGAAATTCCGCATCGAACTTTCCAAACGGAGAAACAACCACAACCAAATCTTCCTCAATCCACAATCGGTAGATCATAAACTAATTTCAAGCTCCCAAACTCGAATTCTTGCCAACATGCTCACCAGCACGCGCGGACAACAGTAGCGAAACTAAGCCAAAGCCATTCAGCCGAACCAAACTCAAACCCAAAAGCAGAGCCTCGGCTCCACAAACTCGAAATTCTCACAAACACCGCGACAAAATTCGTCGCTCGTCCGTCGAAACCCGATGCCGAAGAACGATCTCCAGAGAGAATCGCACGACCACAATCCACGGGCAAAACGAAAACCGAACACGACAAACGAAGTGAAAATCTCCAACGGAGGCAATGACACGCGCGAAGATTAATCGCCAGCAGCTGCTGAAACTACCTGCGTTCGATTGGGAATGCGAGCAGCAGCACCCTACCGGAAGCAATCGCTTCGTAGCGAGCTCGATCGAACCAAGCGTGAGCTTGAAGGAGCTCTCTCTCTGCCTCTGGTCTCTGTGCTTACTCGGAGAACAAGCTGAACTGAACTGAGCACTGCGAAATGCGACGGAGGATATTTTATTGCTATTATTACAGTTAATTTTTTCTCTCCTGGCGATCTTTTCGTTCTTACAATTGGAGAAGATGATGTCGACGTGGCGACCGTCTATGCGCGCCACGTGGGCGGTGAAGGAAGCTGGATCCCGGAGCTCCGAGCCGATCCTTGGGGGCCCGGGAGGAGACGACGGCGGCGGCGGGGGGCAGATATTTGAGGGCGTAGTCCCTAAAAGCCCTTGGCTTTGGATGATATTATCGAGCGAGACCGGCCGCGGATCCTTCTTGATATTTTTCCGCTCTTTCCTTTGGCAGCCTTCCTATTTTGATTGATTTTGTCTGGAGGGGAATCTCAGCTTACAGCCATATGAAGTTTGGAGACCAGGGACCGAAGATATTCAGTGAAGTAGACATCACAAATCAGCCTTGAATTCTTTCTTTCTAAACTTTTCACTTTTTTTTTTTCAGATCTTTCAAGTATTATAATTTGCCTTTTATTTAACATGAAATACGCAAAAATATTCAAATAATACAAAAAATTCGAATGCATAATTTATCTGAGATATTTCCGCGATTTTATAAAAGATTTTCTTTTCGGTGTTCAGCTCTAGAAATCAACTTCTGGCCATAACGATTTTTTTATTTTTGTTTCTGAGCAGAAGTTGATTTTTCTATTTTTGGATAGAAGTAAATTTGTTTTTTACTTTTTCAAGTGGCTTCAAAACTACTTCTGAAGCAAAAAAAAAAAACTCCAAAAGAAAAAAAAAATAAAATTGCGTAATCAAAATAATTTCTACTCTAAAAGTTGCATTATTAAATGAAATTCTGCTCTAGAAGTGATTTTTGAGCAGAAATTCTACTTCAAAAGTATTGTCATGCGCGCCTAGGGTTATTGTGGAAATGACCTTTACTTGTCATAGCTATAAATCGCAATGTGTTTTTATTTTTGCTTGTACAAAAAAAAAATAACACATATGATTTCCTTAAAACATGTACATGTTTGACATAGAATCTAACCACAACTCGTCACAATTCATTAAAAATTGAAATTATATTTTGAATTTTGATAATGAAATCATTAGGTCACTTTCGGCTTTAGAAAGGGAAAGGAAAGCAAACGAGGCGGACATTATACGAGCAAAGGTGTACGTATGGACGTGGAGTGCAAAATATAGTACCTATGGCTCTCAAGTCATATATAGAAATGCTAGGACAAAATGATAAGTTTCAACGGGAACTAATTTCCTAGATCCGAATTCATTAGATTTGCTAGTCCAGCCTTCAACCGCCATGATTTAACAATTGAAGTTCGCGTGAGATTGACGTGATCAACAATGGTGATGGACCGGGTCTAGTAGAAACATTTAGGGGGCACATGATAATACTTCCAGAATTACTTCTGACAGAGAAAACAACTTTTGACAGGGAAATTCGTTTGGTAAAATCACTTTTGGAGTAGAAATCTGTTTGGTAAATTTTTCACTTATGGTAGACTTTTCACTTCTGGTATGATTTTTTTGTCCAATTTGAGAAGTAAAAAAAAGTTACTTCTCAACTTCAAAAATCACTTATGGTCACCAGACCGCGGTTGCCGCCAGTCTCGGCCTGCAGCGCCGTCGCTAGTTGCTGGCAAAAAGAAGTGTTACCATGCGCGCTCTAAATGCATTTCTCTATCAGAAATCAACTTCTGATAGAGAAGTTGATTTTTGGTAGAGAAGTGTTATCATGTGCGCCCTTAATATCTTTGTTTAGGAATTTCTTTAATGCGAAAGTTTAGTAGATATACTCAGACAAGTGAATCAAGCTTCCGTTTGCTTTGACAAAAAAACGAAGAAGTTTGAAAACATTTTCAAAAAAACTATCGCTTGTATTGCTTACAGGACCTAAATGAACTAAAAATTTTCCTTCATTCACAAAAAATATTTCATATTAATAGTTGTGGCCAATGAGAATATTTTAGTTGATTAATGTTTTAAGTAAGATATAAACGACATTTAAAAAAAATTCTGTAAATTAGTTATTTTTCACCAAACAATCAAAAAATTTATTCACACCTCTGGCAATTCTCCGTCTGGGTCGCCCTTCTGATTTTTTTTTTTTTTTTGTTTCCACCTTTCGTCGATTTGCTTCCACCTCTAGCTTGTACCTTCACACCTCATGACAATGCACTTGA
>JAGVVM010004877.1:0-30692 GCA_019149425.1 Psidium friedrichsthalianum | reverse complement strand
GTCTAATAATGTGAGCATACATCCTCTATTTGTAATGCAAAAAGCTCCCAAAGTCTTAGTCAACTACTTATTTATTACCCCTCACAAAGTCCTGATCTTGGTCAAGATTCATTTATTGCTATCCACTTTTCGTCATTTGATTAGGCCACCTTGCATGCTATAATTAATATATGGCAACCTAAGAGTAGGATAGCTACTTAGCATCATTCTATTGGACGAGTTAGCGAAGTTCTCTGCTTATCGCTTCCCCATTGATCCACCTATCCCAACTTTCTAGAAGCTCACTTTATTATGATAAGTCTTTGTTAATTAAACCTTTTTATAAGTATTTAATCTAATCTAATCATCTTCCCGAGACGATCATTAACGAACGATCATTTGTAGACAGTGGGACGAGACGGGACGGAGCGGAGGACGGGGTTGTTATGTCAAAGTCGTTACTAAATCACGCTTCCATTATATTGTGGTTTCAGCTGATTAATGCGAGCGGAAGAATTACGTAACAATAAAAATAATAATACTCCATTCATTAAGATTTCAAATTACTACAAGTTCGTACACTAACCATACTGAAAACATATCTGAGGCATTCAGGGAATAGTCTAATCTATCTGGCGAGGGTACACAAAAAGGTTCCAACTCTCTCCTACCAGGCTATATCAACAAAATTTGGTTTGATACATATGGACGCTAACTCTGTACACCCAAACATATATACATACCCTCTAAGCCTCAACCACTTCCCCTGGACCGCCCTCTAGCCTATTGGCGCCATCTCCGCCATCATCACCTCCGTTTCTACTGTCGTCAATGATCAAGGGCCCTAACACCTGGTCACCTTATCTAAAATACCATGCAAAGAATCTAAAAGCAATAACCAGTAGATGACCAATGTTGACAAAGATAATGGTCGTATGCCTAACAAAGATAGTAGGTAAATCAGAAAAACGATGCCCTCACTATTGAAAATAATAATAAAATCAATTTTGGAAGAAATTCCAACATGAGGAATTCATTGTCCAAGTTGATGGCTAGTCAAAATTAGGTATGCCTAACTGTTCTCTTTTAACTCTTATAATTAGGTGTATAGTCAAATAAATACACTTAAGTTTGGCAAAATTAGGCATAGAATTGGCTATAAATATGTGTGGGTTTTGCTTGTAAGTATCATCAAGGAGGAGAAGAAATATAGAGAGAGTCGAGAGTTTTCTTTAAAAACAAGCTTATAGCAAAGCTTGTATTTTCCTTGTGTAAAACCTTGGCAAAGGTATTTTGTAGTTTTTGTTCTCTCATTTGTATTTTTGTTATTCTCTCCAAAATTAAATCCTCCCAGCTCCGCAAAATTCCTTCTTCCTTTTTTTGGTTCCTACATTTGGTATCAGAGCCAAGTTATGGCATCCTCCAATTCCGTTCAATTTCAACTTCCAAAGTTGAATGGGAAAAATTTCAACAACTGGTCCGTCCAGATGAAGGTTTTGTTCAAATCACAAGATTTGTGGAACCTGGTGGAGAATGGCTACACCAAAGTAGCCAATGCCGAAGAATTCAACACTTTGAGAAAGGAGGAGAAGGATTCGTTGGTGGAGTCCCGAAAGAAAGATCAGAAAGCATTATATGCGATCTTTCAAGCCGTGGAAGAGACGATATTTGAAAATATATCGAATGTCGAGACTGCCAAAGTAGCGTGGGATATTTTGTAGAAATCCTGCAAGGGCGACGATCGTGTTCGAAGAGTTCGGCTTCAAACACTTCGAGGTGATTTTTAGTCTTTACGCATGAATGATTCTGAATCTATCTCTTTATACTTTGATCATGTGCAAACCATCGTCAACCAATTAAGGGTTAATGGTGAAGAACTCCAAGATGTACGAGTCGTAGAAAAAATCTTGAGGTCTTTGACTGAAAGATTTGACTACATTGTTGCGGCAATCGAAGAAGGCCAAGATATATCAACCATGACGTTAGAGCGGTTGATGGGTTCATTATGCTCGCATGAGCAAAGAATGAATCAGAAGTCCGTCGGTTCATATCCTGAGCAAGCTTTGCAAAGTCGTACCGCTCCATCAAGTCAAGGAGGCTATCAAGGTGGTCGAGGTCACAGAGGAGGCCGAGGAAGAGGTGAAAATTCTAATTTCACCGGAAAATTTAAAACATGTGACAAATCAAAGGTCAAGTGTTTTAAGTGCAATAAGTTCGGACATTACAAATCTGAATGCCATGCAAAGGCGACGTACGAGCAGGCGGAGCACGCACATACCACCGATGCTAAAGAATACATGGTGCTAGCATGTACGAAGGATGACTCAAGCACTGAAGATACCAACATATGGTATCTAGACACTGGTTGCAGCAATCATATGACTGGCCGGAAAGAATTATTCTCGCAATTGGATGAGACGAGTCGTGGTGAAGTCAACTTCGAGAATAAATCAAAAATTCCCATGATGGGTAGAGGTAACATTAATATCAAGTCAAAAAATGGTACTAATGTTGCTATTGCAGATGTTTACTTTGTGCCAGGACTTTTTTGGAATTTGCTAAGTGTTTGGCAACTTTCCAAAAAAGGCCACAAAGTTCACATTGAAAATGGAGTTTGCACTATCAGAGGTGTCAACAATAAGTTGATCACGACAGTACAGATGACGAAGAACCGGATGTTTCCCATGTCTCTTCAGACGAAAATTTCTTGAGTTTTCAAGCGATAATGAAAGACAACAACCAGTTGTGGCATCTTCGATACGGTCATCTAAATTTTCGTGGACTAAAACTACTGGTCCAGAAAAAGATGGTGACTGGCATGCCTTTAATTGAATGTCCAGATCGTCCATGCCAAGGATGTCTCGTTGGAAAATAACATCGAGAATCATTTCCAGTTGGGGAAAGCCAGAAGAGCAAAGCAACCTTTGGAGCTAGTACATACAGATATATGTGGCCCTGTTGAGGTTGAATCATTTGGACAAAAAATGTACATGTTGATCTTTGTTGATGATTTTTACCAGAAAAACTTGGGTATATTTCTTGAGAGAAAAATCTGAAGCATTTGGCAAGTTCAAAGAATTTAAAGTCTATGGTTGAAAAACATAGTGGCTTTAAATTGAAGACGATGCTTGGCGTAATGGACTTCCAAATCAATTTTAAGGGAGGCTATTGAAAATAATAATAAAATCAATTTTGGAAGAAATTCCAACACGAGGAATTTTATTGTCCAAGTTGATGGCTAGTCAAAATTAGGTATGCCTAACTGTTCTCTTTTAACTCTTATAATTAAGTGTATTTATTTGACTATACACCTAATTATAAGAGTTAAAAGAGAACAGTTAGGCATACCTAATTTTGACTAGCCATCAACTGGACAATGAATTCCTCGTGTTGGAATTTTCTTCCAAATTGATTTTATTATTATTTTCAATAGCCTCCCTTAAAATTGATTTTGGAAGTCCATTACGCCAAGCATCGTCTTCAATTTCTTGAACGAATCCGCCTTCAAATGGTTTTTGAAGTTGATTTCTGCAGGTCCGAAGACCAGATTGCAGATATCATGACAAAACCATTGAAGGCGGATTCGTTCGAGAAATTGAAGACGGTGCTTGGCGTAATGGACTTCCAAAATCAATTTTAAGGGAGGCTATTGAAAATAATAATAAAATCAATTTTGGAAGAAATTCCAACATGAGGAATTCATTATCCAAGTTGATGGCTAGTCAAAATTAGGTATGCCTAACTGTTCTCTTTTAACTCTTATAATTAGGTGTATAGATTATAAGAGTTAAAAAGAGAACAGTTAGGCATACCTAATTTTGACTAGCCATCAACTTGGACAATGAATTCCTCATGTTGGAATTTCTTCCAAAATTGATTTTATTATTATTTTCAATAGCCTCCCTTAAAATTGATTTTGGAAGTCCATTACGCCAAGCATCGTCTTCAATTTCTTGAATGAATCCGCCTTCAATGGTTTTGAAGTTGATTTCTGCAGGTCCGAAGACCAGATTGCAGATATCATGACAAAACCATTGAAGGCGGATTCGTTCGAGAAATTGAAGACGATGCTTGCGTAATGGACTTCCAAAATCAATTTTAAGGGAGGCTATTGAAAATAATAATAAAATCAATTTTGGAAGAATTCCAACATGAGGAATTCTTTGTCCAAGTTGATGGCTAGTCAAAATTAGGTATGCCTAACTGTTCTCTTTTAACTCTTATAATTAGGTGTATAGTCAAATAAATACACTTAAGTTTGGCAAAATTAGGCATAGAATTGGCTATAAATATGTGTGGGTTTTGCTTGTAAGTATCATCAAGGAGGAGAAGAAATACGAGAGAGTCGAGAGTTTTCTTTAAAAACAAGCTTATAGCAAAGCTTGTATTTTCCTTGTGTAAAACCTTGGCAAAGGTATTTTGTGTAGTTTTTGTTCTCTCATTTGTATTTTTGATTATTCTCTCCAAAATTAAATCCTCCCAGCTTCCGCAAAATCCTTCTTCCTTTTTTTGGTTCCTACACTCACACCAAGAACTAATCTGATATGGCACCCCATAGAAGTGGTTAGGTGGGGTATATCTATGGCTAATGATTTGAAATATTAGCACAAGAATGAGCCATAGCTCAGGAAATAAAACATCTAAATATTATATCATATGATTCAAGTATTACTCAGGGCTAATTTATTCAAAGACATGCTTTTTTTAATGGTCGTGTCAATGAGGCACAATTAGTAACTAACAAATGTTCTTTCGAAAACGATAAAAGTTTTTTTTTAATTAATATTACAACAAGACTCTCCGAGGTTCAAACCCGATCGTTTACGGACCATTTCATTCCTCATACCACCACGCTGAAACATTGGTGGTGTCAAATCACATTCTTTCATTTTATTTATTTAACTCGATGCGTAATTTTTTATTCCTATAATAGCCATTCAAGGAACGCGACACGCCAATCAAGCATTCAAAGAAATGTAATTCACATCGTATGAATGGTATTTTAGACTTATTTTTTATGCACTCACAATTATGCAAGTAGTTCGTCTTTAAGCCTTATTTCAATTCACATTTCATAATTTCACTCGCCAAGACCCACGGGCTCCTCCTGACATCCGTGCAATGGCACTACTAAGATTCTCTTACTTGGGCATCTCAACTCTTGAGTCTTTTCTGATCGCATAGTAGGGTTTTCTTTATACACGAAGGGGCGTTCCAAATACTTGAGGCTCCGTTGGCACTCTAGTTGTTGGGAAATTTTTCAAATCTTTTAGATCTCCACTCTCAAGCACACACTTTTATTATATGTCATGCATATCATCATGCTACGTACATTTCAATTAAATTCTCACTATCCGACAATCACAGTGTGATGATTGTGCTTCCATTACATTAAGGTTCTAGTTAATTAACACAAGGGGAAGAATTACATACCGTTAATATTACTTCATTCTTAAAATTTCAAATATTACAAGTTCTCCTCCAGCCATTTCTGAATACATACCCGAGGCATATAGGGAATAATCTAGCATAACTGGTGAGGGTACACAAAAAGAACCAATTCCCTCCTACTGGTTATTTTAACAAAATTTGGTCCAATACTATGGACCCCAACCCAATACGCCCAAAACATAAACGCACACACTTTACGCCTCAACCACCTCCCTCAGTCCGCCCTCAGGGCCGTCATCGCCGTCTCACCACCACCGCTTCCGTTGTCGCCATCATCATCATGATTAGGGCCCAAATACCCGATCACCTTGGCCGAACTCCCACGCGAAAAATTGGAAAGCAAGAATAGTTAAATGGCCTGTAGTAACAAAAATGGACAATCCTGTGTCTAACGAATACAATGGGAAACTCAGGAAAGACGTCGTCTTCTTGCATGTACTAATCTGGTAGGGAATCTCATTAAACTGGTCGAGGGTACATCCATAACTAATTATCTAAATATATTAACAACAAAAATGAGTCAAGAAGCCGGCAAATTCAAGTATCACTTCACGCCAACTTATTCAAACATGTTTCGTTAATGGTCATATCAAATTGAGGTACAATTAATTAAAATGTTCTTTCGAAACTGACAAAATTGTTGTTTATATTATTCATATTACAATGAATTTTTTGGGGTTTGAACCCCGATCGTTTACAAACCATTTCATTCCCCATACCACCACACCGTGAGCGTTAGTGGTGTCACATGTCAATCTTTCTTTTTATTTATTCAATCATTCAAGGAACGCAATATACCAAGAAGACATTCACAGAGAAATGCAAATCACACCACATGAATTATGTATACATCCATAACTATGCAATTGATTCATCTTTCCACTTTATTCAAATTCACATTTCACACAGTTTCACTTGCCAATATCTCACGGATTCCTCTTGGACATCCGCACATGGCACTACTAAGATTTTCACACTTTGGCATCTCACTCTTGAGGCTTTGCTGATTACACAACCCCAGCAGAAGCTTCTCTTATACACGAAGGAGTGTCCCAAACACCTAGGGCTCCAAGGGCACTCCAGCCGATGGGAAAAATTTTAATCTTTTAAATGTCCACCTCCATACACACGTTTTATTATATGTCATGCCATGTTATTATGCTATGCGTAATTCAATTCGATTTCACTACTAGACATTCGCAAAAGGCATCTCATAAGAAATTATTCCATAATGTGTTACACAAGGTTTATTTCTACCCAATTTTGATATTAGGACAGATTTTGGACTCTATTGTTAACATTGGTTAAAATACCATTAATTTCATAAAATTGCAAGACTTCACAAAAATGGTAGTCCTTAGAATGTTAACCAACTTTTTATTTAGAACTTTTGAGCATTAGACCACGAATTAGAGAGTTTCATCCAAATTTTGTGACTTACTCATCTAAAATCAGTTTTGCACACTGTTTGAATCTTCACTTTTACCCTAGTAAATTACTCCAAAAATTACAAATTTTTAGTATGTTATAGGTAAGACTATTATCTACAAATTTCGTATAAATTATGTAGTTTATTCCTCATTGTATAATTCACAGTAATTCTAGAAACAGTACCGAATTATAGTTGTTTAAAAAGGGTAGTGTTAATCCCACTTAAATTGTTCCAAAAATACCCAAATTAATACATGTTGTAGGCTAGGATGTTACTTCCAATTTTATGTTTTATGTTAAGGCAGTAGCCGTTCACAGAAAGGTGTACAAAAAATAGTAACCATCAAAGGTCAGATCAGACCAAGTATCACATGCAGATCCGTGAGGGGGCAAAATAGAAAGAGCTCGCCAAATGGGTTTAAAAAATTCTCGATTTAACATATGTTATATTTTAGGATGTTAGGATCCTCTTTTGTGTTTTGACTTCAAGCATTTAGAGCTCACAAAAAATGATACAAAAAACGAAAGGGCTAGAGGTCAGACCAGACTCAGTTTTACCCTATATTATTGAACGATAGGGAAACGACGAGTTGGTACTTGCTTACTATCTATCCCCACCATTTATATTATTGTCTGGGAAGATAGAACGCTCCCCATGCATTTATTGAAAGATAAAATAAATGGGATCGGCGACATACCTGAGACGTCGCTTTGAGGTAGTGTACTAAAGTTCTATAGAGATCATCCTAAATTCTTAATACCATAGATACAGGAGTCAAGTGAATAGGCAAAATTGCCACCATCTCTCAAAAGTCAATAGCAGCCAAAGACCAAAACACCTAGATCTAACTAACAACTAGCGATAATCCACTGCAATTTCGACATTTGACACGCACCTGACACATTTGGTCTCAAACAGAACAAACCTAGGAAGACTGCCTCCCGTTTCTCTCCTTGTTGGCATCTCGAACCTTAAGAGCCCAAGGATTGCGTTGCGCCCGATCGTGGGATTTCAAGCTTAACATCGTCAAGTAGGGCAGCGACAAAGAACCAGAGCTTTGTGGAAGGAAATGAAGGGGGCAAAGAGGAAGAATAGGCCAAAGTGGAGTCGTAGGGAGCCAAGAAGGAGGAGGAGTTGGGCAGATAATTGAACAATAGGGTTTTCGATTTTTGTATATTTTGAGTTTGAGAGACCCACCCATGCCCAAAGCGCGGTGTTCGGTTTGGTTAACTAAACTGAACCAAAAAAAAAAAAACTAAAAAAACTAAAAAATTGTGGTTCTTTTACTACCAAACTAAACTTAAATATACAATTTCAGTTCGGCTCGGTTCGGTTTGTGGTTCAGTTCTAACACCCTTACTAAGGTTGTCCTCACATCACTTACAAGTTTTGTGATAAGTTCACTTAAAAAAAATTACTTGGTAACAAATTATTTTCATGATGGATCAAGAGCTTGACACAATATAGCTTCTTTGTTCGCATATTTGTTTTTTGTGTCCCATAGATGAAATAAAATCAACAAGAGGTTCTCCATTTTCTCAGAGGAATTGTTATTGATAATTGCAGCTTACAGAATTGAAATGCCATCAAAGGCAAATGAAACACGAGATAACGTAAGTCAAGTTGAGGTGAATCAGTATTTTTTCATCAAATTGTCATGGCGCGAAAGCTGCCTTGATAGTTTAGCAATTTAAGGTCCGAATTTAAACTTCGTTTTGTTTCGCAAAAAATGAAACGATTACAAGAACATTTTCTAAAGAATAATTGCTTGTGCCACTTCAAATAATAAATCACTTGAATTTTTTCATTGTCAACAACAAATTTATGTCTAAAACATTTGATGGACGATGAAACTATTTTCCTTTATTAATTATTGTAAAAGATACAAAAGTTAGCAGAAGAGAACTAACTGCAATGTTGTGTTTTGAAAAGAAAACTCACACTACAAAAAAATAAGGTTTTAGCAACGGAATTTGTGACAAAAATTTTGCAAAATTCGTCGCTAAATTAAGTTGCGACGAATTTTGTGACGAAAAAAATTTTGTCACCAATCAGCGTCGCAAAATTTAGCGATGAAAAATTTAAATTTTCGTCGCTAATTTGCAACGAAAATTATTCGTGGCAAAATTCGTTGCTAATGTGAGACGAACATTATTTGTGGCAAAATTCATCGCTAATTTGAGACGAACTTGAATAAGTTCGTCTCAAATTAGCGATGAATTTTGCCACAAATAATGTTCGTCTCACATTAGCAACGAATTTTGCCACGAATAATTTTTCGTTGCAAATTAGCGACGAAAAATTTAAATTTTTCATCGCTAAATTTTGCGACGCTGAATTGGTGACAAAATTTTTTTCGTCACAAAATTCGTCGCAACTTAATTTATAGCGACGAATTTTGTCAAAATTTTTGTCACAAATTCCGTTGCTAAAACCTTATTTTTTTGTAGTGTGAGTTTTCTTTTCAAAAACAACATTGCAGTTTAGTTCCTCTTCTGCTAACTTTTGTATCTTTTACAATAATTAATAAAGGAAAATAGTTTCATCGTCCATCAAATGTTTTAGACATAAATTTTGTTGTTGACAATGAAAACATTCAAGTGATTAATTATTTGAAGTGGCACAAGCAATTATTCTTTAGAAAATGTTCTTGTAATCGTTCATTTTTTGCGAACAAACGAAGTTTAAATTTCGGACCTTAAATTGCTTAACTATCAAGGCAGCTTTCGCGCCATGACAATTTGATGAAATATACTGATTCACCTCAACTTGACTTACGTTATCTCGTGTTCATTTGCCTTTGATGGCATTTTCAATTCTGTAAGCTGCAATTATCAATAACAATTCCTCTGAGAAAATGGAGAACCTCTTGTGATTTCTATTTCATCTATGGGACACAAAAACAAATATGCGAACAAAGAAGCTATATTGTGTCAAGCTTCTTGATCCATCATGAAAATAATTTGTTACCAAGTAATTTTTTTTTAAGTGAACTTATCACAAACTTGTAAGTGATGTGAGGACAACCTTAGTAAGGGTGTTAGAACTGAACCACAAACCGAACCGAGCCGAACTGAAATTTTGTATATTTTAAGTTTAGTTTGGTTAGTAAAAAGAACCACAATTTTTTTATTGGTTTAGTTTTTTTTTTTTTTTTGGTTCAGTTTAGTTAACCAAACCGAACCGCGCTTGGGCATGGGCTGGGCTTCTCAAACTCAAAATATACAAAATCGAAACCCTATTGTTCAATTATCTGCCCAACTTCCTCCTCCTTCTTGGCTCCCTACGACTCCACTTTGGCCTATTCTTCCTCTTTGCCCCCTTCATTTCCTTCCACAAGCTCTGGTTCTTTGTCGCTGCCCTACTTGACGATGTTAAGCTTGAAATCCCGATCGGGCGCATTACGCAATCCTTGGGCTCTTAAGGTTCGAGATGCAACAAGGAGAGAAACGGGAGGCAGTCTTCTAGGTTTGTTCTGTTTGAGACCAAATGTGTCAGGTGCGTGTCAAATGTCGAAATTGCAGTGGATTATCGCTAGTTGTTAGTTAGCTTATGGTGTTTTTGGTCTTTGGCTGCTATTGACTTTGAGAGATGGTGGCAATTTTGCTATTCACTTGACTCCTGTATCTATGGTATTAAGAATTTAGGATGATCTCTATAGAACTTTAGTACACTACCTCAAAGCGACGTCTCAGGTATGTCGCCGACCCATTTATTTTATCTTTCATTAAATGCATGGGAGCGTTCTATCTTCCCAGACAATAATATAAATGGTGGGGATAGATAGTAAGCAAGTACCAACTCGTCGTTTCCCTATCGTTCATAATATAGGTAAAACTGAGTCCTGGTCTACTCCTAGCCCTTTCGTTTTTTTGTATCATTTTTTGTGAGCTCTAAATGCTTGAAGTCAAAACACAAAAGTGGATCCTAACTCCTAAAATATAACATATGTTAAATCGAGAATTTTTTAAACCCATTTTGGCGAGCTCTTTCTATTTTGCCCCCTCACGGATCTGCATGTGATAACTTGGTCTGATCTGACCTTTGATGGTTACTATTTTTTGTACACCTTTCTGTGAACGGCTACTGCCTTAACATAAAACATAAAATTTGAAGTAACATCCTAGCCTACAACATGTATTAATTTGGGTATTTTTGGAACAATTTAGTTGGATTAACACTACCCTTTTTAAACAACTATAATTGGTACTGTTTTCTATGAATTACTGTGAATTATACATGAGAAATAAACTACATAATTTATACGAAATTTGTAGATAATAGTCTTACCTATAACATACTAAAAATTTGTAATTTTTGGAGTTAATTTACTAGGGTAAAGTGAAGATTTCAAACAGTGTGCAAAACTGATTTTAGATGAGTAAGTCACAAAATTTGATGAAACTCTCTAATTCGTGGGTCTAATGCTCAAAAGTTCTAAATAAAAGTTGGTTAACATTCTAAGGACTACCATTTTGTGAAGTCTTGGCAATTTTATGAAATTAATTGGTATTTTAACCATGTTAACAATAGAGTCCAAATCTGTCCTAATATCAAATTGGGTAGAAATTAAACCTTGTGTAACACATTATGGAATAATTTCTTATGAGATGCCTTTGCGAATGTCTAGTAGTGAAATCGAATTGAATTACGCATAGCATAATAACATGGCATGACATATAATAAAACGTGTGTATGGAGGTGGAACATTTAAAAGATTAAAATTTTCCCATCGGCTGGAGTGCCCTTGGAGCCCTAGGTGTTTGGGACACTCCTTCGTGTATAAGAGAAGCTTCTGCTGTGTAATCAGCAAAGCCTCAGAGTTAGATGCCAAAGTGTGAAAATCTTAGTAGTGCCATGTGCGGATGTCCAAGAGGAATCCGTGAGATATTGGCAAGTGAAACTGTGAAATGTGAATTGAATAAAGTGGAAAGATGAATCAATTGCATAGTTATGGATGTATAGCATAATTCATGTGGTGTGATTTGCATTTCTGTGAATGTCTTCTTGGTATATTGCGTTCCTTGAATGATTGAATAAATAAAAAGAACGATTGGACATGTGACACCACTAACGCCTCGGTGTGGTGGTATGGGGAATGAAATGGTTTTTGTAAACGATCGGGGTTCAAACCCCAAAAATCATTGTAATATAAATAATATAAACAACAATTTTTGTCAGTTTCGAAAGAACATTTTAATTAATTGTACCTCAATTTGATATGACCATTAACGAAACATGTTTGAATAAGTTGGCGTGAAGTGATACTTGAATTTGCCGGCTTTGACTCATTTTTGTTGTTAATATATTAGATAATTAGTTATGGATGTACCCTCGACCAGTTTAATGAGATTCCCTACCAGATTAGTACATGGCAAGAAGACGACGTCTTTCCTGAGTTTCCCATTGTATTCGTTAGACACAGGATTGTCATTTTTGTTACTACAGGCCATTTAACTATTCTTGCTTTCCAATTTTTCGCGTGGGAGTTCGGCCAGGTGATCGGGTATTTGGGCCCTAATCATGATGATGATGGCGACAACGGAAGCGGTGGTGGTGGAGACGGCGATGACGGCCCTGAGGGCGGACTGAGGGAGGTGGTTGAGGCGTAAAGTGTGTGCGTTTATGTTTTGGGCGTATTGGGTTGGGGTCCATAGTATTGGACCAAATTTTGTTAAAATAACCAGTAGGAGGGAATTGGTTCTTTTTGTGTACCCTCACCAGTTATGCTAGATTATTCCCTATATGCCTCGGGTATGTATTCAGAAATGGCTGGAGGAGAACTTGTAATATTTGAAATTTTAATGAATGAAGTATATTAACGGTATGTAATTCTTCCCCTTGTGTTAATTAACTAGAACCTTAATGTAATGGAAGCACAATCATCACACTGTGATTGTCGATAGTGAGAATTTAATTGAAATGTACGTAGCATGATGATATGCATGACATATAAATAAAAGTGTGTGCTTGAGAGTGGAGATCTAAAAGATTTAAAAATTTCCCAACAACTAGAGTGCCAACGGAGCCTCAAGTATTTGGAACGCCCCTTCGTGTATAAAGAAAACCCCTACTATGCGATCAGAAAAGACTCAAGAGTTGAGATGCCCAAGTAAGAGAATCTTAGTAGTGCCATTGCACGGATGTCAGGAGGAGCCCGTGGGTCCTTGGCGAGTGAAATTATGAAATGTGAATTGAAATAAGGCTTAAAGACGAACTACTTGCATAATTGTGAGTGCATAAAAAATAAGTCTAAAATACCATTCATACGATGTGAATTACATTTCTTTGAATGCTTGATTGGCGTGTCGCGTTCCTTGATGGCTATTATAGGAATAAAAAATTACGCATCGAGTTAAATAAATAAATGAAAGAATGTGATTTGACACCACCAATGTTTCAGCGTGGTGGTATGAGGAATGAAATGGTCCGTAAACGATCGGGTTTGAACCTCGGAGAGTCTTGTTGTAATATTAATTAAAAAAAAACTTTTATCGTTTCGAAAGAACATTTGTTAGTTACTAATTGTGCCTCATTTGACACGACCCATTAAAAAAGCATGTCTTTGAATAAATTAGCCCTGAGTAATACTTGAATCATATGATATAATATTTAGATGTTTTATTTCCTGAGCTATGGCTCATTCTTGTTGCTAATATTTCAAATCATTAGCCATAGATATACCACCTAACCACTTCTATGGGGTGCCATATCAGATTAGTTCTTGGTGTGAGTGTAGGAACCAAAAAAGGAAGAAGGAATTTTGCGGAAGCTGGGAGGATTTAATTTTGGAGAGAATAACAAAAATACAAATGAGAGAACAAAAACTACAAAATACCTTTGCCAAGGTTTTACACAAGGAAAATACAAGCTTTGCTATAAGCTTGTTTTTAAAGAAAACTCTCGACTCTCTCTGTATTTCTTCTCCTCCTTGATGATACTTACAAGCAAAACCCACACATATTTATAGCCAATTCTATGCCTAATTTTGCCAAACTTAAGTGTATTTATTTGACTATACACCTAATTATAAGAGTTAAAAGAGACAGTTAGGCATACCTAATTTTGACTAGCCATCAACTTGGACAAAGAATTCCTCATGTTGGAATTTCTTCCAAAATTGATTTTATTATTATTTTCAATAGCCTCCCTTAAAATTGATTTTGGAAGTCCATTACGCCAAGCATCGTCTTCAATTTCTCGAACGAATCCGCCTTCAATGGTTTTGTCATGATATCTGCAATCTGGTCTTCGGACCTGCAGAAATCAACTTCAAAACCATTGAAGGCGGATTCATTCAAGAAATTGAAGACGATGCTTGGCGTAATGGACTTCCAAAATCAATTTTAAGGGAGGCTATTGAAAATAATAATAAAATCAATTTTGGAAGAAATTCCAACATGAGGAATTCATTGTCCAAGTTGATGGCTAGTCAAAATTAGGTATGCCTAACTGTTCTCTTTTTAACTCTTATAATCTATACACCTAATTATAAGAGTTAAAAGAGAACAGTTAGGCATACCTAATTTTGACTAGCCATCAACTTGGATAATGAATTCCTCATGTTGGAATTTCTTCCAAAATTGATTTTATTATTATTTTCAATAGCCTCCCTTAAAATTGATTTTGGAAGTCCATTACGCCAAGCACCGTCTTCAATTTCTCGAACGAATCCGCCTTCAATGGTTTTGTCATGATATCTGCAATCTGGTCTTCGGACCTGCAGAAATCACTTCAAAACCATTGAAGGCGGATTCGTTCAAGAAATTGAAGACGATGCTTGGCGTAATGGACTTCCAAAATCAATTTTAAGGGAGGCTATTGAAAATAATAATAAAATCAATTTGGAAGAAATTCCAACACGAGGAATTCATTGTCCAAGTTGATGGCTAGTCAAAATTAGGTATGCCTAACTGTTCTCTTTTAACTCTTATAATTAGGTGTATAGTCAAATAAATACACTTAATTATAAGAGTTAAAAGAGAACAGTTAGGCATACCTAATTTTGACTAGCCATCAACTTGGACAATAAATTCCTCGTGTTGGAATTTCTTCCAAAATTGATTTTATTATTATTTTCAATAGCCTCCCTTAAAATTGATTTTGGAAGTCCATTACGCCAAGCATCGTCTTCAATTTAAAGCCACTATGTTTTTCAACATAGACTTTAAATTCTTTGAACTTGCCAAATGCTTCAGATTTTTCTCTCAAGAAATATACCCAAGTTTTTCTGGTAAAATCATCAACAAAGATCAACATGTACATTTTTTGTCCAAATGATTCAACCTCAACAGGGCCACATATATCTGTATGTACTAGCTCCAAAGGTTGCTTTGCTCTTCTGGCTTTCCCAACTGGAAATGATTCTCGATGTTATTTTCCAACGAGACATCCTTGGCATGGACGATCTGGACATTCAATTAAAGGCATGCCAGTCACCATCTTTTTCTGGACCAGTAGTTTTAGTCCACGAAAATTTAGATGACCGTATCGAAGATGCCACAACTGGTTGTTGTCTTTCATTATCGCTTGAAAACTCAAGAAATTTTTCGTCTGAAGAGACATGGGAAACATCCGGTTCTTCGTCATCTGTACTGTCGTGATCAACTTATTGTTGACACCTCTGATAGTGCAAACTCCATTTTCAATGTGAACTTTGTGGCCTTTTTTGGAAAGTTGCCAAACACTTAGCAAATTCCAAAAAAGTCCTGGCACAAAGTAAACATCTGCAATAGCAACATTAGTACCATTTTTTGACTTGATATTAATGTTACCTCTACCCATCATGGGAATTTTTGATTTATTCTCGAAGTTGACTTCACCACGACTCGTCTCATCCAATTGCGAGAATAATTCTTTCCGGCCAATCATATGATTGCTGCAACCAGTGTCTAGATACCATATGTTGGTATCTTCAGTGCTTGAGTCATCCTTCGTACATGCTAGCACCATGTATTCTTCAGCATCGGTGGTATGTGCGTGCTCCGCTTGCTCGTACGTCACCTTTGCATGGCATTCGGATTTGTAATGTCCGAACTTATTGCACTTAAAACACTTGACCTTTGATTTGTCATGTGTTTTAAATTTTCCGGTGAAATTAGAATTTCCACCTCTTCCTCGGCCTCCTCCTGGCCTCGACCACCTTGATAGCCTCCTCGACTTGATGGAGCGGTACGACTTTGCAAAGCTTGCTCAGGATATGAACCGACGGACTTCTGATTCATTCTTTGCTCATGCGAGCATAATGAACCCATCAACCGCTCTAACGTCATGGTTGATATATCTTGGCCTTCTTCGATTGCCGCAACAATGTAGTCAAGTCTTTCAGTCAAAGACCTCAAGATTTTTTCTACGACTCGTACATCTTGGAGTTCTTCACCATTAACCCTTAATTGGTTGACGATGGTGTGCACATGATCAAAGTATAAAGAGATAGATTCAGAAACATTCATGCGTAAAGACTAAAAATCACCTCGAAGTGTTTGAAGCCGAATTCTTCGAACACGATCGTCGCCCTTGTAGGATTTCTGCAAAATATCCCACGCTGTTTTGGCAGTCTCGACATTTGATATTTTTTCAAATATCGTCTCTTCCACGGCTTGAAAGATCGCATATAATGCTTTCTGATCTTTCTTTCGGGACTCCACCAACAAATCCTTCTCCTCCTTTCTCAAAGTGTTGAATTCTTCGGCATCGGCTACTTTGGTGTAGTCATTCTCCACCAGGTTCCACAAATCTTGTGATTTGAACAAAGCCTTCATCTGGACAGACCAGTTGTTGAAATTTTTCCCATTCAACTTTGGAAGTTGAAATTGAACGGAATTGGAGGATGCCATAACTTGGCTCTGATACCAAATGTAGGAACCAAAAAAAGGAAGAAGGAATTTTGCGGAAGCTGGGAGGATTTAATTTTGGAGAGAATAACAAAAATACAAATGAGAGAACAAAAACTACAAAATACCTTTGCCAAGGTTTTACACAAGGAAAATACAAGCTTTGCTATAAGCTTGTTTTTAAAGAAAACTCTCAACTCTCTCTATATTTCTTCTCCTCCTTGATGATACTTACAAGCAAAACCCACACATATTTATAGCCAATTCTATGCCTAATTTTGCCAAACTTAAGTGTATTTATTTGACTATACACCTAATTATAAGAGTTAAAAGAGAACAGTTAGGCATACCTAATTTTGACTAGCCATCAACTTGGACAATGAATTCCTCATGTTGGAATTTCTTCCAAAATTGATTTTATTATTATTTTCAATAGTGAGGGCATCGTTTTTCTTGATTTACCTACTATCTTTGTTAGGCATACGACCATTATCTTTGTCAACATTGGTCATCTACTGGTTATTGCTTTTAGATTCTTTGCATGGTATTTTAGATAAGGTGACCGAGTGTTAGGGCCCTTGATCATTGACGATAGTAGAAACGGAGGTGATGATGGCGGAGATGGCGACAATAGGCTAGAGGGCGGTCCAGGGGAAGTGGTTGAGGCTTAGAGGGTATGTATATATGTTTGGGTGTACAGAGTTAGCGTCCATATGTATCGAACCAAATTTTGTTGATATAGCCTGGTAGGAGAGAGTTGGAACCTTTTTGTGTACCCTCGCCAGATAGATTAGACTATTCCCTGAATGCCTCGGATATGTTTTCAGTTATGGTTAGTGTACGAACTTGTAGTAATTTGAAATCTTAATGAATGGAGTATTATTATTTTTATTGTTACGTAATTCTTCTGCTCGCATTAATCAGCTGAAACCACAATATAATGGAAGCGTGATTTAGTAACGACTGTGACATAACAACCCCGTCCTCCGCTCCGTCCCGTCTCGTCCCACTGTCTACAAATGATCGTTCGTTAATGATCGTCTCGGGAAGATGATTAGATTAGATTAAATACTTATAAAAAGGTTTAATTAACAAAGACTTATCATAATAAAGTGAGCTTCTAGAAAGTTGGGATAGGTGGATCCATGGGGAAGCGATAAGCAGAGATCTTTGCTAACTCGTCCAATAGAATGATGCTAAGTAGCTATCCTACTCTTAGGTTGCCATATATTAATTATAGCATGCAAGGTGGCCTAATCAAATGACGAAAAGTGGATAGCAATAAATGAATCTTGACCAAGATCAGGACTTTGTGAGGGGTAATAAATAAGTAGTTGACTAAGACTTTGGGAGATTTTTGCATTACAAATAGAGGATGTATGCTCACATTATTAGACAAATTACAACAAGATCAACTATCAAGTATAGATGCACAACATCTCACCATCTAGCGACGTTAAGGTTTCCAAAGATGCGGGGCCCGACCCGGAAATTTGTCAGAAAATTATTGTTTTAAGCAATTCCTTCACAAAATTAATAGGGTCACAGCCAAGAAAATCAGGAAAAGTACACCTCAAGTGCCAAAACTTGTGTACGGCGTGCACTTTAGTGCCAAAACTTTCAAAACGTTCATTTTAGTGTCAAGTTTTTTGAAAATCGTTCATTTCAGTGCCAAGTTCCATTTGAAGCATACGTGACTAGCCGGAAAGTCTACGTGGCTCACCGGAGGCCGACTTAGCAATTTAAAGAGCAAACAACGTCGTTGAAGCTGAATTCGCCCAAATATAAACCCTAAATCCCAAAATCCAACCCAAAATTTCAACCCTAAATCCCAAAATCAACCCAAAATTACAAACCCTAACCCATGGCAACGAGTGAGGGACGGCGGCGAGTGAGGGACGGCGGCGAGTGAGGGACGGCCGGCGAGCGAGTCACGACAGCGAGCGACCCACGGCGACGAGCGAGGGACGACGACGAGTGAGGGACCGTTGCGAGCGAGCCACGGTGATGAATGAGGGACCGCTGCGAGGGAGCCACGGCGACGAGCAAGGGACGGCGGTGAGCGAGCGACGGCAATGAGCGAGTCACGGCGGTGAGCGAGCCACGGTGACGAACGAGGAACTGCTGCGAGGGAGCCACGGCGGCGAACGAGGGATGGGGGCAAGCGAGGAACCGTTGCGAGTGAGCCACGGCGGTGAGCAAGGGACGGCGGCGAGCCAGCAACGGTGACGAGCAAGGGGTGGCAGTGACTCCACGACCAACCGGAGACCAACGACGGTGAGCAAACGACGTCGTTTTTCATTTCTACCCTTGTACAAGCCACGTCGGATTTCCACGGTGGCAGCTGCTTCTAAAACTTTGCCACATAAGATAATAAAACAAATTGAAAAAATCACGTAATTCATTTGGTCGGATTTTGGCCGGATTGCACGATTTTCTCCGAACTTGGCACTAAAGTGAACGTTTTGAAAGTTTTGGCACTAAAGTGCACGCCGTACACAAGTTTTGGCACTTGCGGTGTACTTTTCCCCAAGAAAATCTTTATAAACCTACTCCTATCCTGATACAATTTTCAAAACGTGAGTGGAGGCAATTACCCCCACTTTCTATTAAGTAATCTGTCCCTTCCCATCAAAGCCCGACATATGTACATAAAACTAGTATGCTCAGTAGATATGTGAACCATAAATTAGCATCAAGTTACCTTCCCTCCCACGTTCATCTATTCTAGTCTTCAAAACCTTTCGCCTCTTTGGTGAGGTTGGAGCAGGATTTGTTACTTTACTATTTACATCCTTGGAGGAACCACGATTTTGGCCCTTCAAAGAGCGCATCCCAATGTTCATGACTCTGCTGACAGCAGAAACATCTTCCTTTGGTGGCTGGTGGTGTGTTCTTTCTCACTCACTTTTGCTTCATCAACTTCCATTTTATCTTCCTCGCACTTCTTCTTAGAAACTAACTCCTTGGCACTCTCTTTTGAAGCAAGGATAGACTGGGCATTTGGAAAATCAGAGGATGCCAAATTGACTGCATCTTCATTCTCATCTTCATCCGAGAAATTAAATACAACTCTTCTTTTTCTACCGCCTTCAGTTTTGGTGGTGCTCTTAGAATTGACATCCTGACCCTCATCATCGCTGTTCAATTCTGCTACCTTACGTGCACAGATTTGAGCTTCTGCACTAACCGATGAAGTGATATTTTCCATTAACAGAAGAACTATGTAATAATAGTCCTAATAAGAAATGTTTCCCAAGACTTGAGAGAATTTAAGAAAACTTTGGAAGAGACGAGTGGGTTATAGGAACCAACCAGTGGAACTTGGAGCAAAGCTTCTATTTTCTGCTGGGCCAGCACTTGATTTTGTTGTGGTGGAAGCACAACCCCATAGATTTGCTAGAGAACCCCCAGCTGCGGAAGAGTTCTTCCCATTCTGGCCCAACTTTTTACTCACGGGCAACCTAGTGACTGCATCTTTGTCTGCAGGCAGTTTGCTGGCTTGATCATGAACTCCTGCACCATTACCTTCACTGTTTGCATGCTTAAGCACATCAACTGATTGCTCCAACTCGTTTTGGCTTGTCTGTTTAATCTTTCTCGATTGTGGTGGGTTACCCTTTTGATGGACAGTATTTGATGTTTCTGAAGCTCTGACGCCATTGAGCTTGGGAGCTCCCAAGTCAAATAATTCCCTCTCTGCACTTTTCCTAACAAAGGGATTAGCTACCACACAGAACCTGAAAAATCATGCAGAAAATTTATTGCGTTTAGTCCTCGTCAAAATTCTATATTTTGTGACACCACATGCATATAGACACTCAGAAACCTGAACCAAGGCATCACACGTGTTCTCTCTCAGACAATTCTCAGTAATTGTATCCTGGCTGAAAAGCTCCTCTGCCTGCACAAATTCAGCATTCCAAAGTGCGGATGGATCCTTCGGAATGCAAGTTTGCACACTGTAGACTTGAACTGAGCATTTACCTTCAAATTCTTCCCTGGCTTCTGCATACACATCAAGTAAAGTAAATATTCCTTATGAACTTGACAAAACAATTAATTAATCAAACCATGAAATTTCTAGGACTAGAATGTAGCAGGTGAGGGAATAAAGCTCACACATTTTCATATCAGCACAAGCAAATGAACAACCACGAAGTCAACAAGATCCCTGTTCAATTTCTAAGTTCTATCCACAAGTAAAGTTGTATAAGCATCCACGTAAAAAGCGGCACTGTTCAAATCTCAATTCAAGGCATCAATCTGTCTAAACTGAAATTTCGTAACAAATGGTTGAACTCAAGCATACCCATTGGGCATATTATTCTGACATGACATAATTGATAATCTCAGATGGAGAAACTGATTTCGTACAACTAGTAGCCCCTAAAAAATAATTAGAACCTACATATCTAGTAGTCTTTCAAAATCAACTAGTGTTTACCATGCAGTATATTGCCAATCAACCATGTTTAAATTTTTTTTTTGCAAAGAAGCTCTCTTTCGTACATATGTATATTGCACATTTTAGCTCCTTGAGACATCTTAAAATGAAGAATCACGGGTCAAAACCAATGTAACTACATGAATAGAGGAACTCCATTTGATTATTTCGGGCAAGCCTCAACACAACATAAAATCTAACCATCAAGTTTAGGCCCAGAAAAAGTTTGATATGGTAACATGACGGACTATCTTTTAACCATCCAGACAAAGAGTATGCTACTTATATGGGCAAGTTGATAGATATCTCTCGTGCTCTTAAATCATCAGTTCTGTCGTGTTTTGGCGCTTAGTTTCGAGTTTTATCTGTCATGTCCATCTGCATTGGTGTTGATTTCAGTAGAATCACCATCCTTGTTTGGTCATCTAATTCCTTGCTCTCGGAAAAATTGCCCAAAAAATCCTAAACACACTGTACGACAACTTCTCAAACAGTGAAAGGCCATAGGTGCCCAAGCACAAAGCAAACAACCAAAAAAATCCTTTAGTTCATTGACTTCTCAAACAGTTTTCTTTCTCCCAATCATAAAGTTCATTCCTTGACCTCAACTAACTAGCTATCCTTCATTGCACCAAATTTCAGATAAAGAGTTAAGAGAATTTAAAAAGTACGTTTGCTGAGCAAAGGAACTAAATACTAAAATTAAAACAAATCACCTTTGTTGGAAAAAGACATTGCTCACAGTCAGTGTATATTACTATATAACGAACCAAAAAACCTTGCTTTCTATGATCACAGCCTACTCTGAACTAGCTAAACAGTTCACACACCTCCTATGGCTAACTGGGGATATGCTCAAACGAACTCTCGAAAGCCAATATTCCGAATTCAAAGACGAGCATTCCCAAGAAAAGAACATATGCTCTGGAACAGCAAAGGCAGCAAGTTCGGACAAAATCGAACCGCAAATTCATGAACCAAACAGCCCCAACACCACCCTCCCCCCCCACCCCACCACCCCCCTCTTTTCCACACCCACGCACACAACACACACACACAGACACACGGAAAGAGAGACATACGAATCGCTTCCTGTCGTCATAGATTGAAATTACTTGACTGGGGCACGATAGCAAACGAATTTATAGTAATGGTTTTGCTCCTTTGGAGGAGAAGATGCCCAGGAGCGAGAGTCTCTCTTGTGAAATGGGCTTGTTGGGCCATCGTAGCTCGTAAGAGATTTTCTAACATTGGTTTGGGCCCAACTTTGGGCCTTAGTTTAATAAAGGGAAAATTGAGGGTTAAATAGTAAAGTTCTTAGGGTGCATTGTGTGAGCTTAATTAAATAAAGGGATGCATCGTACTTTCTATGGGCACAATTAAACATTACATCACAAACATCATTACTGTTCTTGTCGTCAATATACGGATATGTAAATTTTATAGTCGAACCGCAAGCAATTGTGGCCTCTTTGGGGAGTTATCTTTTATAGAGCCACCCCAAAAAACTTTTTGACTTTTTCGTGAAAATGATCCGAGTCTTGAGGAATTACAAAAGATAATTTGTGTATTTTGATATTTTGAGGTAGTTATATTGAATAAAAATTTAAAATTGAATTTTGAATACTAAAAATAAAAAAAAACCCAAACTTATATCTCTTTAAGTACTAATTCATTAGTTAATCTGGCTCGAATAGTTAATTAAATGTGATTCTTTTGACAACACATGGTAATTAATTACCTTGATTCTACAAGTTTCTTTGGGACCATTTTAGCAATTATGGTGTAATTTTTGATATGTGATGATTCCCCTATTATAACTACACTCAGATTTCTCAATCCCAAATTCCTAATTGAAATAATTTCCGTTAAAATTCATGTATGCTATGATATGAGCAATGCATATTACATAATAACAAAATAAAAAAAAACAATTTATGAGTCGAATTCTCTCGCTATTTCCATTAGATCTCTTTTAACTAATAAAATTAAATGAAGTATTTACCATCTTATTATATAAGTGCCATTTCAATAAATAACTCGATCACACTGTATTCCTATTTTTGCATGCATGCACATATTGTATTTAATTATCGGATCACACAAGATAAAAATAGAAAAACAGGCTTTAGACAGTCATTAAATTTGTACTGTGAATAGGAACTATAGTTTGCCCGTTTTCATTTAGTCCCTTTGTTCATAAAAGTCTCTATTCTTCTTTCCTCCTGTTTCCCCCCTTTTATTCAATCTTTTATACAATGACTCTTCCCTCTTACTTGACTTCTTCACTTTGGCATAGCCTTTGGTCTTTGCCAAAAACCGCACGTAGAGCGACAGCGCGCCGCCACACCACCGCTAGCTAGGGCGTCGCAAAGCGAGGCACAATCGCCGCCGTCTCGTAGATCTAGCTTGATCTTCGAGAATTTCATGAGGTATATGTCACGCACATGTCGTTCACTATTCATTTTTATTTGGTGAAATGTGTTCAGTTCGCTTCTTGCGTGTATGTGAAGATGGGATCATCTCGAATAGCATTCTTGTGGTTAAAAGCCTATCTTTTGAAAGGTTTTACGCTATTTAGCTATTACCAACCAAAGAAAGAGAAATTTCGAAGAGCACTGACTATTGTAGTAAAGCCCCTTTGCAATATTTTTTTTTTGGCCATGCAAATACTAATTAGTTCAAAGTTGCTTTTCAAAGCATCTTTTTTAACAAAATATCATTTGCATTTCATCGAAATCCCTAGGTTAAAGGTATTTGCATTTCTCTAAAATCTATTTCCAAAGCTGAACCAGCCACACCATACATCCACATCTATTTGTGATCAATTTGCTCGTTCAAAATTTCCATAAAATTTCATTTGTTTGCGAAAAATAACTTCCCAGAAAATATTTTCCCCTATGGAAAAAACTCTTTCAAAACGAGGAAAATATTTTCATCTTTTTGAGAAGAGCAAAACATTTTCCTCATATTTCCTTCCTCCTCTCTTTCACATATTCTTTCTTTTTAATTATTTTGTTACTTTCTTATCATTTTTTTATTTTTCAAAATTCAAAATTTTTAATTTTTTTGAATAAAATTTATTTTTATTTACTTCTTTAATTTTTTTTCCTCTTCTTTGTTTTTTTCCCTTATTTCTTCTTCAATTTCTTCGTTAGCTAGTCGTCGACCACCTCAACAACCAGCGACTCGCCACAGGTGAGGCTTGGCCTCGCCGGCCTGAGCGAAGCCTCAACATCGTTGGATCTAGCTTAGCTAGGCTCAGCCTAGCTCTCGATTGGCGAGGCGAGCCTCAGCGTCGTCGATCTCAAGCGACACCGAGCCTTGAGGGATTGAGCTCGATCTTGAGCCAGCAAGCAGGCCTGGGGTAAGCTCGAGCCTCGCTTGTAGCTAGCAACTGACTAAGGAAGAAATTAAAGAAGACAGAAGAAAATTAAAAGAAAAGAAAAAATTAAGGAAAGTAATTAAAAATAAAATAACTAAAATTAAATTTTTATTTAAAAAATAAAACTAAAATTAAAAATTGAAATTATTTAATAATTTCTCTAGGAAATCAATTCTTTGCCAAACGATGGAAATCGTTTTCCAATTCGTTTTAACTCTTAGCCAAATATCAGAAAATATGGTCATTTTCATGGAAAATGACTTTCTAAAAAACATTTTCCGAAGACATCACTTTTTTCGAGAAATAAACGGAGCCTATCTATAGTTCCTTTCTTTAAGAGTTATTATACAGTCCCTCGCCGGTCGAATTCGTATTCTAGCTTCAAGGCACTATATCTGGCAACTCTTGGATGATATATGTTAGGGTCCCTTTAGTATGATAGTCTGATAATACTGTCAGTTATTTCTGATCACAAAATCTCTAAATCAATTAGTATTTTATGAAAAACATGCAGTGATGATGTGTGGATTTACGATTAAGATTATACTGCCCCTGATAGTACCGTTATCGAAGCATTTTCCTATACGTTATAGCTGCCAAAAACGTACAAGTTGTATCTTACTAATTTCTTGTCTAGTTAGCATTGGAAAAGGAATAACATCGATATGTATGAGAGACAAATTCACTGTAGAGCATATTTTTTGACGAATAGTCGGGCTTTGATATCGCACGCAACCCAAATATGACGAGTATCTTGCTTTTTTGGCTGGCTGGTCTTTGCCTTTGACTGGTCGTCGGGTTTGACAGGTCTTTCTTTTCTTCTTCGCATGATCTGGTGGTGTCACTTCATGTTCGAGTCCACCCATGCGTCTCTCTCTCTCCGCTCTTGTAGTCCCCACACATGGCCTTTGCTTGTTCCTCTCTTGATGATTTATGAGACCAACCCTCACTTGCATGCATGCCCCTTGACTATCTTCTTCTTTTTTAACGTAAATTTTGACCCAATCTCTGTCTTTTACTTCTTCTGGTCCTTCTAGACTGCTGCTTAAACCATCTGCAATGACGGCACCGGTCGACTTTTGTCCTTGGTATTAATTAGAGCCCCCCCATTTTTTCAAACTCTCTTACAACTCCTCCGTGAAATAGCCTCCGTTGGCTGTTTCTCCCCGCGGTTTACTTGTCCATCTTATAAATAAGAGGCAACGCAGCCATCTTTCCTCAGAACACGAGCCAAGACGAAGCGTTCCAAACCACATCTATAGCAGAAGCGGAAGATCTCTTGTTCTTGACCTTCATCTTCTCGCCTTTATATTACACCGTCCCAAGAAAGGTCTTTCAGCCATGTCGGGCAGAGGAGGAGATGCGCACGCAGTTAAGGTGGTGATCATAGACACTCAGTACTTCGAAACGGATGTGGCCAGCTTCAAGTCCGTTGTCCAGAAGCTGACCGGGAAGGATTCTACAGTCACCGTCTCGCCCAAGTCGGCGGACAACCTCTTCCACTGCTCTTCCGAAGAAGGCAAACAAAGAGCCATGCCGGAGAGGAGCCGTTTTGAGCCGGTTTGGCGAACAAATTCGTCGCTGTGTAGGGACGAATTGTGCAACAGAACGATGAATGAGACGCGTCCTGTGGATGAGCTGCACCAGCAATGGCTGTGGGCTCAATCCTAATTTTCGCTTATGCATACGAATTTTAGATCAGACATCGTGTATTCTTATTCCTTTTTGCAATTATCTCTTGATATAAAGGTTGAGATTTACAGTATCATTTTATCCAGAAATGCTTGGGCATGCCGTTTCCTTTACATTCCACTCGGGTACTTATGCACAATAGCCTCCCCAAATTTATATTACAAGCAGGAAATGTGTGTTAGTGTGAAAATACCGTTGGTAACTGAAAATTAACGTTTAATTTGGCCTTGTTCGTTTCTATACAGTGGGAAAAATAGTAGTTTCTATATTACCTTACCAACTTTTATTTTCGTATAATCGATTGTGTTAATAAATATTGGTAAGTAACTCAATTGAGGATTAGTAACTTAAACTATTGATAACTTAATCGGAGTAAAGTTGATACGTCGCTGAAATAAAAGTTTGTCATTTCATATGATAATTGGTAAATGTAAGGCATTAGCAAGAAAGGTAAATAAAATATTATGAAATAAAGAGGTTTTTCTTTTGTGAAATATAAGAGAAGTCGGTAATAATTAAAAGCACAACTAGTCAGATAAAAGTTGGTTATGCAAACCACATGGTAACTTAATTAGAGAAAAGCAAGTAATTACCTTATCTAAGGTTGGTAACCTCTAAAAAGTTTGTAACTTTACAGGGTTGGCAACTCAATTAAGAAGTTGGAAAATTTTGAAGACAATTTCCAATAAACATAGTTAAGCAAGCTCATGTGAAATGTGTTTAGTTCGCTTCTTGCGTGTATGTGAAGATGGGATCATCTCGAATAGCATTCGTGTGGTTAAAAGCCTATCTTTTGAAAGGTTTAGGCTATTTGGCTATTACCAACCAAAGAACGGGAAATTGCGAAGAAACTGACTATTAAGAGCCTTTGATTTTTTTTTTTAAAAGCTTGTATAGAAGATTTTTGAGTCAATATACGGTTGGTAAGTCACTAAATGTTGATACCACTCAAACCAATTAGCAATTTAATTGGAAAAAAATTCATTACGTTGCGTAGTAAATATTAGTAAGTTGGTAAAATATTAGCACAGTTCACTTAAGAGTCGGACAAATTTAAGATATTGATAGGGAAGGCAAAGGGAAAAGTCAGTAAATGTTGAAAAGTAAGGCAGCTTGGCAACCTCACCAAAAGATTTGATAATTTCATAAATCGTCTATAGGGTAACCCAACAGTAGTTACTGAAAAGTCAACAAATAAAATTTTTTTCTGGCCTACAATTGTCTTTCAGAGATCTACCGCGCGGGGAGAAAAGTATGTCGTTCTTCGGGAAGTAAGCGTAAAAGACGTAGCATGTCGTGCATGTGTCGTACGTCCTGTCCTCAGGCGTCGTTATGAGAAAACTGTATTGGTGATTAAGGGCATCGATAAGGGACATTGCGCTGATATGGGTAAACTGCGAATATATGGGACATCAAACGCATGAAATCACATGGGCAGCGGTCTTGTGCACGCAGGAAGGTGCAGAGCCCCCACAAACTCAAACTTGTAGCTTCAAACTAAGAGATACTCTCTACACACTCTGATTCAGCATAGAGGAAGCAGTTCCATGTCGAGCGGACTAAGATTATCAAGGAAGGCGAGTCGTGCGAACTCGAACGGAGCTATACTTGGCCTCTGTGTAAACCAAACTGGCAGCTTTCTTCTCGCGATCTTCTCTATGGCAATAGCCAAAATGTGCCACTAAGGCTGGCTTCACATAGAGCAGGGGGGGGGTGGGAGCATCTTCGCAATGTCGAATGGTACAGGGCATCCTTATAAATGCTCATTCAGCCTATAGCTTCAAAAGTTGTGTCTTGTTTTATCTGAACTCGAACGGAGAAGATTATACTGGGGTGTGCTACGTGTTTGGAGAGACTCGGTAGGAGAGCGTCATCTCTGGGCAGGCTGCTTCTGCTTGTCGGAATGTCTGCGCGGACTATGCTTGCTCTATGTGCTCTAGTCGTATCCTGCAAGATGTGGTGTGGCCCTAATACTAAGGTGCTGGGGCTTCCAAGGGCTAGTGCTGCCTCCACTGCAACATCATAAGTCGGTGACAAATCCTCCATAGACTGTCTAGCATGGTGGGCGGACATACGTGGGCTATCCACCTTGCCTGAGGGGGCTATGGTGCAGAGTGTTTGGGCATTTGCCGCTGGGTGGTCGGGTTGGGCATTGGTTACTGGGCTTTTTGTGGTAGTTCTATTAGAAGCTCCACTACGAAATGAGGACTGTGAGCTGTTCGTCAAATAGTATGGGCCGATGTGTTCGTGCTTGGAGAGACGTTACCTCTGTAGGAGTTCACTTCGGTGGGCGTGTTCGTCCAGGTCTCTTATGCTGTTCTTTTCTATAGCGTGGTTTCTTGGCTCTTTAAGGAATAGCTCCTTTGTATGTAGTCCAAATAGCGCTGAGAATCAATTAGGGTGCAATATTTCTGACTGGGATCTTTTTAGGACTGACAACAGAAGATCTAATTCTCTCTATAGAACGTATATAGCTTCAGAAACGTTAGGTGTTTCTATGCGAATTGGACTAAAATCGGAATCTAAAAGTAATGGCGCTAATCGTCGCCCATTGTCAAAATGGAACTTTGATCACTCCGGGATGGATTGGGGATATGAGTGGGGGGGGGGGGGGCAAGACGATGATTGAGGCGAACATTTATAGTGAATTGCGTCATGGCCTCCCACACACAAGAAAGAGGTCAAAAATCCATATGTTTCTGATCAAAACGCAACTGCAATTACTATCAGAGTACTTGACGATATTGAGCGGGATCCAAGTCTTTATCCGGACATAGTATCGGGCACGCGACTTTCTAATTTTGAAGGGCTCGCAATGAAAGCTCTGTCCGCCATAAAGGGGCCTACAAGGGCTAACTTTGTGGACAACCCCTTCGGCGCAATTTAAAGGGGAGTCGAAACGACCCGAATAGATGATGGTGGCACAAGATGGCATTACAAGCTATATAAATTTCGCTTAATCTGGTTCTAACAAGATAATCCACAACACGCCGGTGAATTATGTTAGGTGATTCTCGGCAGACCCTTTTAACTAATTATTGGGCTCAACACCCAGGCGTTCTGGAGGGGGCACGTCTGCCACTGCATTGAGGGCGACATCCGGTCACTTGCACACGAGCTATTTGCCTTATAAAGATTTGGGCTAGAGAAGCTAGCATAGGTAGGAATGTTATTTATAAGAGTATAGGAGTTCGTTCTTGAGGAATCTTAAGTATCCTATATGTGTTAGCAAGCTTAGGTCAAATGCGCTAGAGGATGTCTAAGATAATGACTGCATCATGATATGAATTCTGGGTACTAGGAGTGGACAGGATACAAATTATCATAGCATGATATATGAAGAGTGAGGAATGCCATACGTGGAGGAAGGCCGATAGGCCGAGTGGCTTCGATAGGGCGAGATCCAACAACAAGATGGGCCGGGGAGCGGAGGGAAGTGGGACATCCACAGAACGTGGAGGTTGTGAGCGGCGGAATGTCGTTAGGGCGCGTCGACGGCACCGTGCAGCGACGTCCGTAAGGCTGGGCGCTAGTACTCAATGGTCGGTGCGGCGAACGTCGGCGGGAACAAAGTTACACACCGCTCTACGTGCTTCCTTGATTCATCAGAAACTCCGTAATAGTCCGCACACGCGAGGTGGAGGCACGAGATTGAATACATGCGCCAAAGGCTTTCAGCACCATGATAGAGTCGGCGGGCCATGGGCGGTCCGTGCATGTCTGAGAAGGGATTTGGGAGGAGTAGTTAGAAGGGTCGAGCTCTTCTAAAATAATCTAATGCATCGAGTTGGAGCTTACGCTCAGCGTCCACGATGTTATACATCAACTTAACTTGTGGCCTGAACTGAAAATGATGAAATCTGGGGTTACTCAGCAAAACGCAGACTAATAATAAGGAATAAAAAGATTGGCGCGTGGTTCGCTAATTTCGTGGTGGCAGACAAGAAATTCAATATGAGCCAGGTTAGTGGGGCTGCAACTTAAATTTGTGGGCATCGTGAATATCCGCATAGTTGCAGGGAACTTTTCGCCTTCTACCTTGCGTCGGGCTGTGAAACATGAGAAAGTTTTTTCTTATAATAATTACCGTCTAATTTATCATGGTGTTTTGCCGGCCAGGTAATAAAATTAAGTAAATTTAATGATTTAGATTTTATGTAAAATGCGTCTATCGAGGAAAAAAGAGAGTGGGCGATTGAGGTTGAGCATTAATCCAACGCATATAGACATTTCCCCGGCACGAAACGCTTTTTAACATTTTCAATGAGCGGGCTGGGTAAATGGTGATCAATTAGCGGTCGCTACCAACCATGCGGAATGCTTGAGTAGGATCGAAATATCCGGTGCAACTGCGTGGACACAAAAAAATCCTTGCAGTTCGTCACCTTTGGCGCTATTACTATATCACGTCGCCACCCACATTTACTCTTACAGGGCCACGTGAGTTGTGTACGAATAATATTTCTGTTCCTT
>JAGVVM010004876.1:0-31774 GCA_019149425.1 Psidium friedrichsthalianum | reverse complement strand
CCACCCAAAAAAATAAAAATTTAAAAAATAGTGAATAACATGAAAAATTTCAATTGAACACACGTCAATAATTTTATCTAAAAATTTAGTTTTAGATCATCAAAATTGCAAAATGATACGGATTTTTTCTCATCAAAATTGCAAAAGCACTAAAAATTGGCTATTGTTTTTCAACATTTTTGTTGATAGAACTGGAAAGATTATGTGCTTCTTTCGAACCACTTTCCATCGAAGTCATTGAACATCCTAATTTGATGATTTGGACGAGTTAGCCAAACAAGCCCAGAAGAAGAAAATCGAAGATGAGAAGATCATCAAAGTGATGCCTTAATCATCAAGACAGAGACGACATGAAGGAGTGGCTCAATGAAGAGGAAGACAAATAAAGATTAGAGGGAGAGAGAGCGAGAGAGTTAGCCCATTGTTTAAAATTAAGTCTAATTGAAGAAACAAAAAGAGATAGTCATGAATTTCCACGCCAACTTATCATAACAATTGAGTTATTGACATGTGCCATCTAGCTCATCAATTTCACTATAAAATTTGATCGAAGCTAATGAGGTAATGTTGTTGCGCGCGTATATGCCCAGTTTGAGTCTTTGGTGACCCAAAAATTAATTTTGCTTAAATTTGTTACATATATATTGGTTTGAAGTTTTTGGGATCAAAAATTACTTTGAGATAACTTTATCACATATGCAACGATTTAGGATTTTTCATAATATTAATCCTGTTAAGAATTAGGACTTCGAAAAATTTACCAAAAAAAGGTCATAATCGATAGTAATTATGTCAATTCAATTTTGACCTTTTTTTCTATTTAGTCATAAACCTTTTATATATGCGCTCTTTACAAAAAAAAAACCTTTATATATGCGCTAATTCAATCTATCTTGTTGACTTTTGCTAGCCAACTCTGGTGCGACTAATTTTTTAATATTTAAGTATTTATATTTTTCTGCTTTTTCTTCTCCTTCTTCCTCTAATTGATCACTGGATCGGGACTAGCCACTAGCCAGGGCGAGGCCGACTCGCCATCGCTGAACAAGCTCGGTTGGAGAAAAAAATGAAATAAAAAAATAATTTTTTGAAAAAAAATTAAAATATATTAAAAATTACACGTCAACGTCAGCTAGCCAAAGTTAATCGGATAGATTAAATTGGCACAAATATGAAACATTTAGGACTGAATTGACACAACTACACAAAATTCATAACTTTTTTTTTATTTCTCAAGAAATGAAATCAATCTAATTGATAAGATATGAGGGGGAAACAGTTTACGAATTCTATTCTAGGTAATTTCATTTTGTACTCCTAAGCATCAAAAACAGGATATTGCATACTTTAGTGTGTTTTTGTTGACCAGATAAAAAAAAAATTCATTTGCAAAAACATTAACTTTTTGACGATGTATGCACTTGTACTTTACAAAATGAAACCTTTTTATTAAACATTTTTTAGATAACTCTTATTAAACCAACAAATAATCATAATTTAAAGGTACTTTAATTGTTATTTAAATTCCTAATTCAAGGCATGCATTAAAATCTTGAAGCTTAATAAATAGTAATTACTACAGATTGCTGGTTGCCATACATTCAGTTTAAGTCCACGAAAATGGCATACCTTAGGAATATCGTAACCAGAAGCTGAAACGCAACATGATAGGGAAACGGGAATGGCGTACCTAGTTGGAATCTATCGAAACAAATGTGGAATGGCGATGATTCAAAACTCAAATGCTTCCCTCTATTTTCCTCTCCAGAACATTGGTCGACTGAGAATGTCACTCATAAACGGGTGCATTCTTCCTTTATGTGGACGATTTGTGCATTAGAGAGTTAGAAGAGAAACTTGAGCTCTATTTATAGAGTTTCAGCTACGGCTCCTCTTATTACGGGCCAAGCATAACCCGATCCACATTAGCCAGCCCACATCAATTAATTATGAATCTGCATATCATACCTTAATAGGCCAATCCCGTTAAAAGCTAAATATCAATTTCAATTAATTTAGACCACGTCAGATAAATTCATACGTCCTCCTACTTGGTCTATGTTCATCTTCAGTGTCCCTTTTCCCCGGCGGCATCCACCCAATCGGTAAGTCCCAGCTCTTGGGTGTTGAACTCCTGGTGTGTTTGGGACTCTAGCTCGAAACTCTTGTGTAGGGCAAGGGCGTCGTCCGCGATTGTTCCGACCTTGAAAAATAGAGGAATTTCGGGGCTTTCCATATCAACCAAAGCACACCGGCAATCAGTCGCTCGGAGGTACGTTAATACCTACAATGTCATTGCCTCGAGAATCCATTTATCCAATCTTGTGCTGTTTCCCGGAGATGGGTTGGTGTTTATTCTTGGATCTGTCCATATAGCCTTTGGTCCATTCACACAAAGGGAAGAGGTGTTCAACAGCTTCTGGAGCCTGTCGACGTAATGGGCAAATCTGATTACCTAAACAACTTGGCTTCTGCAAATTCTCCATTGTGGGTGGTGCATTGTGACGCCCGCTCCACAAAAGGAATCGCATTCTCGGAAAAGAAGCAGCTGCCAAATAGAGTATTCCACAAGGCAAAGGGAGCCTGATAGGAAGGAAGATGTGCCACGGGTTGTGTTTACTGCTTCGCTGGTTGATTGTATATCGTTGTATCCACTCTTGACCGTGAAGGACCCGTTCTGGTTTCCTGTCCAAATGAGATTGTCCTTGCTGAAATTATAGTAAAGAGGGACAGTTGAAATTTCTTGCACTGTGTGTTCTTCAAAGAGCCCTTCCAAGTTTTGTACATTCCACAACCTTCGCTTCACGGTCAAATGAGCTCCGCCGCCATTTTGGGATCTCCCCGACTCGCTGGACCGCCAATAACACCAGCCGAAAGCCGCACTCTCCTCTTGAACATTAATACTATTCCCATCACCCCCACCATCCATTTCATATTCTAACAAATTCCGTCTCTTCCCCTTATCTAGCTTTGCCACCCCCAAGATAGGCGAGTACCCTTTGTTAGCATTCCCGAAAATTAACTTCCAAAAAGTAAATTCCTTTTAGGATCCGACTCCACAGGGTTGGAGGGGATTGCGCTAGTCTCCAAGCTTGCTCACCCAGTATGGCCCTATTGAAATCAACAAGGCCTTTGAAGCCGAGTCCGCCATAGCCTTCTTGTTTTGAAGACGTCCTATCATTTCCAATCAACTTCTGTGGATCACTATGCTCCAATGAATTGTTGGGGTAATGCCTATACCACCGTTTTAATCAACGCATCTTTGCCCGCTTTTGTCAAACAACTTTTCCTTCCATCCACTGGGGTTACTCCGGTAGAGTGTCAAAGCCAGCAGGGCTTTCATCGAGTTGGTTAAGGTTGCACTACGCGCATTGAAAATTAAGAGAACTCGATGGATGGTACATATGACATGACTTCTTTTTATTTAGGGTTAATGCCACCCAAAATCCAAAATTGTTACGCCCATAACAAATGTACTACAAATTATTTTTTTATCATAAAAAATCTCAAATTGATACATATGTGACAAATTTACTTCAAAATATTTTCTTGACTAGTAAAAATCATAACCGGTACACCTATGACAAATTTACCCTCAATTAATTTTCTTTAAATTTTACCGTCAAATTGCTGAGTTTGATTAGACATGGTATTTAGTTGGATTACACGTGGCAGTTGAGGGTGTACCAGTTTGGGATTTTTACCATATGTTTGTCACATGTGTATCAGTTTGGAATTTTTTATGATATTAACCCAATTAACGGAAAATTAATGGAGGGTAAATTTATCACGTGAGTACTAATTTGGAGTAAATTTGTCATAAGTGTACCATTTAGGGTTTTTGGCATAAAAAAAATAATTTGTGTTAAATTGTCGTAAGTATACCGATTTAGAGTTTTTTGTGATAAAAAATAGCTTAATGTAAATTTGTAACGGGTATGCTAGTTTAGGATATTTTGTGGCCAAGAAAATAGTTTGGGATAAACTTGCCATAGGGCATCAGTTTTGGTTTTTCATGATATAACCATTTTATTTAATACTGAGACAGTCGATGTGTGAAAATGTGCATTAAAACCTTATAGTAATATCTTGCCTTGAGATAGGCTTATCTTTGTCTGAAATATGTAAGTTATGTTGCTCTACGGAAAGCAACTTAACAAAATGCAACTCCGAGCAATTTACATGAATTAGGACATCTATCTCTTCCAATTTTTTACCTTTATTCGCAGATGATCCTCATTTCTACATCTATACATCTCACTTTTTTTCACTTTTTTTCTCTCTTGAGACTGAGATTGCCATTACCCTGAGTAATAGCCAATATCATGTGTGTCAATTCAGTCCTAAACTTTTTTTCTTGTTGATTCAATTATAAACCTTTTGCAATTGTGTCAATTCAGTCCATTCCGGTCAATTTTAACTGCCAGTGTTAATGTGGATGCTGGCCGTTCGACAACATAATATTTTAATTTTTAAATTTTTTTGCCTTTGTTTTTCTCTTCCCCCATCTTCTCTTCCTCTAGCCAGTTGGCGAGATCTTGCCGGGCCTCACCCGGCCAACGCAAGGTCGCGACAATCGTGTGAGCAAGTCCGCAAGAGAGAGCAAAGCAAAAGCACGAAAGAAATGGCAAAGTCCCATCGTTTCATTCTTGAAGAAACCATGGGCCAATGGGGAGAGAGAGTGACTTGTGAGGACGGGTACTGGAAGTGGAGATGGGGCTCACTGGAGCTTGGTGACGAGGATAAAGAGGACGATGAAGACGATGTGTAAAGCTCTAGTCCTGAGGATTTTCGGAGCTTCGTCAATGGTGGCTCCAGTCGTATCCTCGCTAGCTCGCTGCTGTCTTTTCTGGTAAAAATGTATCCCACGGCGAGACGAGCCTTGCCAGCGACGGTGAGGCTCGCCGTGAGCTTCACCTACTCGCTGGCCATTGCTCTGGCCAGAGGAGGAAGAAGAGGGGAGGAAAAAAAAAAAAGAAGAAGAAAAATGAAAAAGAAAATAAAAAGAAAAAAAATATTCAAAAAATATTAAAAAATTATGTCGTCGGACGCCGGCCGGTCAAATTGACCGGATAGACTGAATTGGCACAATTACAAAAGATTTAGGACTGAATTGACACAATTACAATATTTTATGGCTTTTTTGATAATTTTCCCGAACATACTGCATGCATATGAAGTTGGTCCAATGATATTTTTGTTGGGTACGTGATGTTTGTATGTGAAATCAAAAGAAAAATACGCATGCATTGTCATTCAAACACATGTTCTCAATCTCTTTCTTCGCATTGTTTATTATACTAACTATTTCTTTCGACGGTAACGATTCATCGTAACGAGGGTTTTGCTTATTAAGTAAAAGCATATAAAAGCATTTCAAATTGTTTCTATTTATTACGTCATATAAATTTCTACAATATAGTATATTTAAAATTAAATACTAAAAATAGAATTCAAGATCTAAAATAAATGAAACATGGCAAGAAGCGTTTACTTTTTCTCAACTTTCAAATGTCAATTCTTGGATGCATGCGATGTTGTCCAAACTTGGTAATATGTGAAGATTCTAACCCTTTTTGTATAGTTTAAATTATCATAATAAAAATTATGAGTTATCAAGTGAATTCTATATTAATTATTTTGCAATCAATTCAAAAGGAAAAAAACATCAATCGGCTACATACCAATCATCTTCGTTACTGTAAACTACGATTTTCTCATCTCCTGTTATGTATGACCACGTTTGTGTTGAAATATATGCACAAGGTGTTCATCAAATATTTCTTTTTATTTGATGAAACCTTGTGCATATATTCAACACAACGTGGTCATACATAACAGGAGATGAGAAAATCGTAGTTTACAGTAACGAAGATGATTGGTATGTAGCCGATTGATGTTTTCCCTTTGAATTGATTGCAAAATAATTAATATAGAATTCACTTGATAACTCATAATTTTTATTATGATAATTTAAAACTATACAAAAAGGGTTAGAATCTTCACATATTACCAAGTTTGGACAACATCGCATGCATCCAGAAATTGACATTTGAAAGTTGAGAAAAAGGTAAACGCTTCTTGCCATGTTTTCATTTATTTAGATCTTGAATTCTATTTTCAGTATTTAATTTAAATATTACTATATTGTAGAAATTTATATGACGTAATAGTAAATAGAAACAATTTGAAATGCTTTTATATGCTTTTACTTAATAAGCCAAAACAACCTCGTTACGATGGAATCGTTACCGTCGAAAGAAATAGTTAGTATAATAAACAATGCGAAGAAAGAGATTGAGAACATGTGTTGAATGACAATGCATGCGTATTTTTCTTTGATTTCACATACAAACATCACGTACCCAACAAAAATATCATTGGACCAACTTCATATGCATGCAGTATGTTGGGAAAATTATCAAAAAAGCCATAAATATATTGTAATTGTGTCAATTCAGTCCTAAATCTTTTGTAATTGTGCCAATTCAGTCTATCCGGTCAATTTGACCGGCCGGACGTCCGACGACATAATTTTTAATATTTTTTGAATATTTTTTTCTTTTTATTTTCTTTTTCATTTTTCTTCTCTTTTTTTTTTCCCTCCCCTCTTCTTCCTCCTCTGGCCAGAGGCAATGGCCAGCGAGTAGGTGAAGCTCACGGCGAGCCTCACCGTCGCTGGTCAAGGCTCGTCTCGCCGTGGGATACATTTTTACCAGAAAAGACAGCAGCGAGCTAGCGAGGATACGACTGGAGCCACCATTGACGAAGCTCCGAAAATCCTCAGGACTAGAGCTTTACACATCGTCTTCATCGTCCTCTTTATCCTCGTCACCAAGCTCCAGTGAGCCCCATCTCCAACTTCCAGTACCCGTCCTCACAGGTCACTCTCTCTCCCCATTGGCCCATGGTTTCTTCAAGAATGAAACGATGGGACTTTGCCATTTCTTTCGTGCTTTTGCTTTCGCTGCACTCTTGCGGACTCGCTCACACGATGTCGCACTCATCGTGGCCGGGTGAGGCTGCCCAAGATCTCGCCAACTGGCTAGAGGGAAGAAGAAGATGGGGGAAGAGAAAAACAAAGGCAAAAAAATTTAAAAATTAAAATATTATGTTGTCGAACGGCCAGCATCCACATTAACACTGGCAGGTTAAAATTGACCGGATGGACTGAATTGACACAATTGCAAAAGGTTTATAATTGAATCAACAAGAAAAAAAGTTTAGGACTGAATTGACACATATGATTATTGGCTATTACTCAGGGTAATGGCAATCTCAGTCTCAAGAGAGAAAAAAGTGAAGAATAGTATAGATGTAGAAATGAGGATCATCTGCGAATAAAAGGTAAAAAATTAGGAGTAGATGTCCTAATTCATGTAAATTGCTCGGAGTTGCATTTTGTTAAGTTGCTTTCCGTAGAGCAACATAACTTACATATTTCAGACAAAGATAAGCCTATCTCAAGGCAAGAGTTACTATAAGGTTTTAATGCACATTTTTCACACATCGACTGTCTCAGTATTAAATAAAATGGTTAATATCATGAAAAACCAAAACTGGTGCACCTATGGCAAGTTTATCCCAAACTATTTTCTTGGCCACAAAATATTCTAAACTAGCATACCCGTTACAAATTTACATTAAGCTATTTTTTATCACAAAAAACTCTAAACCGGTATACTCACGACAAATTATCACAAATTATTTTTTTATTGCCAAAAACCCTAAAATGGTACACCTATGACAAATTTACTCAAAATTAGTACTCACGTGATAAATTTACCCTCCATTAATTTTCCGTTAAATTGGGTTAATATCATAAAAAGTTCCAAACTGATACACATGTGACAAACATATGGTAAAAATCCCAAACTGGTACACACGTCAACTGCCACGTGTAATCCAACTAAATACCATGTCTAATCAAACTCAGCAATTTGACGGTAAAATTCAAAGAAAATTAATTGAGGGTAAATTTGTCATGAGTGTACCGGTTTATGATTTTTACTAGTCAAGAAAATATTTTGAAGTAAATTTGTCACATATGTATCAATTTGAGATTTTTTATGATAAAAAAAATAATTTGTAGTACATTTGTTATAGGTGTAACAATTTGGATTTTGGGTGGCATTAACCCTAAATAAAAAGAAAGTCTGTCAGACTTGCCGATCCATCGAGTTCTCTTAATTTTTCAATGCACGTAGTGCAACCTTAACCAACTCGATGAAAGCCCTGCTGGCTTTGACACTCTACCGGAGTAACCCCAGTGGATGGAAGGAAAAGTTGTTTGACAAAAGCGGGCAAAGATGCGTTGATTAAAACGGTGGTATAGGCATTACCCCAACAATTCATTGGAGCATAGGTGATCCACAGAAAGTTGATTGGAAATGATAGGACGTCTTCAAAACAAGGAAGGCTAACGGCGGACTCGGCTTCAAAGGCCTTGTTGATTTCAATAGGGCCATACTGGGTGAGCAAGCTTGGAGACTAGCGCAATCCCCTCCAACCCTGTGGAGTCGGATCCTAAAAGAATTTACTTTTTGGAAGTTAATTTTCGGGAATGCTAACAAAGGGTACTCGCCTATCTTGGGGGTGGCAAAGCTAGATAAGGGGAAGAGACGGAATTTGTTAGAATATGAAATGGATGGTGGGGTGATGGGAATAGTATTAATGTTCAAGAGGAGAGTGCGGCTTTCGGCTGGTGTTTATTGGCGGTCCAGCGAGTCGGGGAGATCCCAAAATGGCGGCGGAGCTCATTTGACCGTGAAGCGAAGGTTGTGGAATGTACAAAACTTGGAAGGGCTCTTTGAAGAACACACAGTGCAAGAAATTTCAACTGTCCCTCTTTACTATAATTTCAGCAAGGACAATCTCATTTGGACAGGAAACAAGAACGGGTCCTTCACGGTCAAGAGTGGATACAACGATATACAATCAACCAGCAGAGCAGTAAACACAACCCGTGGCACATCTTCCTTCCTATCAGGCTCCCTTTGCCTTGTGGAATACTCTATTTGGCAGCTGCTTCTTTTCCGAGAATGCGATTCCTTTTGTGGAGCGGGCGTCACAATGCACCACCCACAATGGAGAATTTGCAGAAGCCAAGTTGTTTAGGTAATCAGATTTGCCCATTACGTCGACAGGCTCCAGAAGCTGTTGAACACCTCTTCCCTTTGTGTGAATGGACCAAAGGCTATATGGACAGATCCAAGAATAAACACCAACCCATCTCCGGGAAACAGCACAAGATTGGATAAATGGATTCTCGAGGCAATGACAGTGTAGGTATTAACGTACCCCCGAGCGACCTCCGAGCGAACTGATTGCCGGTGTGCTTTGGTTGATATGGAAAGCCCGAAATTCCTCTATTTTTCAAGGTCGGAAACAATCGCGGACGACGCCCTTGCCCTACACAAGAGTTTCGAGCTAGAGTCCCAAACACACCAGGAGTTCAACACCCAAGAGCTGGGACTTACCGATTGGGTGGATGCCGCCGGGGAAAAGGGGACACTGAAGATGAACATAGACCAAGTAGGAGGACGTATGAATTTATCTGACGTGGTCTAAATTAATTGAAATTGATATTTAGCTTTTAACGGGATTGGCCTATTAAGGTATGATATGCAGATTCATAATTAATTTGATGTGGGCTGGCTAATGTGGATCGGGTTATGCTTGGCCCGTAATAAGAGGAGCCGTAGCTGAAAACTCTATAAATAGAGCTCAAGTTTCTCTTCTAACTCTCTAATGCACAAATCGTCCACATAAAGGAAGAATGCACCCGTTTATGAGTGACATTCTCAGTCGACCAATGTTCTGGAGAGGAAAATAGAGGGAAGCATTTGAGTTTTGAATCATCGCCATTCCACATTTGTTTCGATAGATTCCAAATTAGGTACGCCATTCCCGTTTCCCCTATCATGTTGCGTTTCAGCTTCTGGTTACGATATTCCTAAGGTATGCCATTTTCGTGGACTTAAACTGAATGTATGGCAACCAGCAATCTGTAGTAATTACTATTTATTAAGCTTCAAGATTTTAATGCATGCCTTGAATTAGGAATTTAAATAACAATTAAAGTACCTTTAAATTATGATTATTTGTTGGTTTAATAAGAGTTATCTAAAAAATGTTTAATAAAAAGGTTTCATTTTGTAAAGTACAAGTGCATACATCGTCAAAAAGTTAATGTTTTGCAAATGAATTTTTTTTTTAATCTGGTCAACAAAAACACACTAAAGTATGCAATATCATGTTTTTGGATGCTTAGGAGTACAAAATGAAATTACCTAAGAATAGAATTCGTAAACTGTTTCCCCCCTCATATCTTATCAATTAGATTGATTTCATTTCTCGAGGAAATAAAAAAAAAACTTATGAATTTATCGTAATTGTGTCAATTCAGTCCTAAATGTTTCATATTTGTGCCAATTCAGTCTGTCCGATCAACTTCGGCCAGCTGACGCCGACGCGGTAATTTTTAGTAACATTTTATATTTTTTTCAAAAAATTATTTTTTTATTTCATTTTTTTCTCCGACCGAGCTTGTTCAGCGATGGCGAGGCCAGCCTCGCCCTGGCTAGTGGCTAGTCGCTGATCCAGTGATGAATTAGAGGAAGAAGGAGAAGAAAAAAGCAAGAAAAATAAAAAATACTTAAATATTATAAAAATTGTCGCACCAGAGCTGGCTAGCAAAAGTCAACCAGATAGATTGAATTAATGCACATACAAACGATTTATGACTAAATAAATAAAGAAGGTCCAAGATTGAATTGATATAATACTATAGGTTTATGACTTTTTTGGTAATTTTTTCAAGTTCCTAATTTTTAACAGGATTAATATTACACCCATCGGCTGGTGGCCTCGTTGGTAAGAGCGCTATGACCTGGTGGTCACGTGTTCAAACCGTGGCATTCTCGCCAAGGCTAAGTAGCGTTTGAAAAATCCTAATCTTGGTATGGGATCTAAAGTTATCTCAAATTAACTTTGGATCCAAAAACTCCAGCTACGCGAAACCTCGATCTTAAAAAACAAATATTACGAAAAATCTTTAATCGTTGCGTATATAATAAAGATCTCAAATTAATTTTTGGATTCAAAAAACTCCAAACCGATGCGCATGTAACACATTTAGCAAAATTAATTTTTGGATCACTAAAGACTCAAACTAGGCTACGCGCGCGCAACACATTTACCTCATTAGCTTCGATCAACATTTTTTTGTTGAACTCAATTATTATGACAAGCTAGCATGGAAATTCGTGAGTATCTCTTTTTGTTTCTTCAATTAGACTTAATTTTAAAACAAATTGGGCTATCTCTCTCTCTCTCTCTCTCTCTCTCTCTCTCTCATCTTTATTTGTCTTCCTCTTCATACACTCCTTCATGTCGTCTCTGTCTTCATGATTAGGCATCAAAACTCGTTAAGTTCACTTTTGCCTTTGATGATCTTCTCATCTTCGATTTTCTTCTTCCTGGGTTTGTTTGGCTAACTCATCCGAATCATCAAATTAGGATGTTCAATGACTTCGATCGAAAGTGGTTCGAAAAGAAGCACATAATCTTCCAGTTCTATCAACAAAAAATGTTGAAAAATAATCTCCAATTTTTAGTGCTTTTGCAATTTTGATGAGAAAAAATCCGTATCATTTTGCAATTTTGATGATCTAAAACTTAATTGGAGATAAAAGTATCAATTTGAAGTTTTTCGTGTTATTAACTATTTTTATAATTTTTTTTTGGGTGATCCATAAACAAGAAACATCGTTTTAAACATATTATAGGAGGAAAAATGGAGAAAAACCCTATCAACGAGCTAGCAGACGATTTTGAGTCCACGAGTGCATCTGATCACTGTTCGATTCCTCCGAGTTTCGATCGGACGGCTGTAAATCTCGCTCACACCGTCCTCCCCGTCTATTCTCGCGCACACACACCCTTCTCCGCCCCTTCTTCTTCTTCTTCTTCCACTCTCGAAAGCCGTTGAACTTCGGCGCAACGCCCCGACACAACAGCCACACACCCACGCTAGCACGCTCGCCGAGGTTTGCACTTTCGTCTTTCACTCCGAGCCAATCGCTCCCATCTCGAGGTTCAAAATCCTGTCGAATTCGGCACCTTCGCGCTCTGCGAGCGAGTCGGCCGGGTAGATGGAGGAGGAAGAGGCTTGCGACGGCGGGGCGGCGGCGAGCCGAGGTTCGCCGGAGGACATGGAGTTGCAGATCAAAGCCGCTATGCAGTCCCGCGTTTCTCATTTCAAAGAAGAGGCCGAGTATGTGGCCTTCTCCTTTTCACTTTTGATTGTCTGTGCGTATTTTTCGGAATGGTAGGTAGGGCAAGGGCAGGGTTGTGTGGGAGGTTATGTCTAGTGTTGGTGTTGATTGTGTGTGATGGTTACGCAGCTATTTCGTTCGGGGTGCTTGCGGGGCGTACGATCTCGCGAGCTTTTGAATTTTTCCTAGTGATGGGGCGTTTTAGGCCGTCGTGTGTTGGTTTGCTTTTGAAGTAGTAAGCAAGAAAACCTAGAAGGGAATGAATGAAGTTCGGCGTCTGAACTGTCGCGTAAAACTGCTCTTGATGCCCACATTTTGACACTAATTTGTTTGGGCGTTCTGATGATTGCAGCCGGAAATTGTAGGCAATTGTAGGCTTGTGTCTTGGAAAGAATCTAGATAACCTCTTATTACATGTGGGAGTTGTTGTTACTTTCCGCAAATTGGAACCTTTCTTAGTTTTTCTGATTTATTGTATTATCTACTCCTTTGTAATTCTCTGTGGAAACTTATCTATATTTGAAATGCGTCTCTCCGTCATCGATATTCTATGTTTTCTGCTAGTGATTGTTCTTTGGATTAGGAACTTATTAGTTTGATGTGTTCTATGAGCAAACTAGCTGCTTTGTCCGAGTATTAATGAGCTTGGTTTTTATGTCTTTGGTGATCTAAGACTGAATTGGAATGTAAATACTTTTCTAAGTGCAGCTCTTTGACCTTTGAGGGCGTGCGGAGATTAATAGAGAAGGACTTAGGTCTGGACACACATGCATTGGATGTTCATAAGAGATTTATAAAGCAATGTTTACTGGAGGTAACTTTTGAAATTTGATTTTCTTTCTCCCGTTGTGCCACCCAATTATGAGATTCGCAATGACTCTTGCTCATGCTCTTTGGTATAGTGTTTGAAGCCGTTTCACTTGAGTAATTTATACTTTAAATTAAGACTAAAGAAAGTAGCAAAGCTTAAATGCAATGATGAATATATTTTCAAGAGATTGATCAGAACTTTCCCGATCTAATGACGATACAAGTTATTGAAATAGACGCGTATGAGTAATTTATGGAAGTTCCCAACTTGGCTATTCTCCTGATGTGAAATGCCTCCTAGGGTTGCAAGTTGCATGACAGTGAGATCTCCACCGAGATTGCTGTGGAACCTGCCTGTCACAGTTGGAGATCCTGTTGACTTCTCATTCAAGAATGCTGAAGCCACTAGTGCTCTGCTTCCTGTTAATCAAAATCTGTTGTTGAAAGATGGATATGATACAATTCATCATATATGACTGGATATCATGCTTATTGGTGGACATCACCCATCTGACTTATTAGTATGTACTGGTGAATTTTATGTCATCTCTCCACGATTCACATGCTTCTCATGTCATCCAAATGAAGCTTCATTTTGAGTTTTTAGCCAGTTACCTCCAAGCGTGCCAGAGGATTGTTCCTTTAAATTAAGGACTGATCTCAGCGCATCTAGGGGATTGAAACTAAGTAATGTCTAGTGTTGGTCGCGATAGGGCAGTGAAGAGAGGTGGCTTGAATTATTCAAGAAGTAGTATTGTGATAAAGCTATATATCGTATGTTGTTGGACATCCATAAGGCCCTCATAGATTGGACACACAAAAAGCCCTAATCTTTTATCGATGGTCTTCTTGAAAGGGATACTTAAAGGTAAGATTACTTAATTTAGAGCCCGCTCAAAGCACCTTAGTCTTTATAATAATTGTATCACAATAAAAACCTTAAGTAAGGTAAGCTGGGAACTCGTTGGTAGCACCCCTATTTTCTTTTATTGTCCTGCTTGCTCCTATTTAGGTTAAAATACATCACAACATCATTATTTAGGTTCTTTATCTTGTCAAAAGATGATTAGATATTATTCAATGCTAAGGGATTTATGTTTTTATCGTCAAATGGATTAAAACTGTCACAAGGGTATAATGGATATATTGATTTTTCATTGGGATGATTCCATCTGCTATTTTGGTGAATCAAACATAAAATAGTTATTTTTATTTAATTACCTAATTGTAGATAACTATTGCCCTTGATGTTGTGCTCTTCTTCTATTCTAATAGAATATATTCCATTTCACCCAGGCGTGATGTTTCTGTTGGGGACACGTTTTTTATTTTTTTTATTTTTTTGATAGTTTTATGTTGGAAGATAAGGGTGGAAAGGGGCAACTAGCTTTGCTACTCTCTCTTGGCGTCACCCTGTCCCACATTTGCAATAGAATGAACTCACTAAGAAATCATCAAATGTAAGACTTCGGTGATATTGTCACTCAATTACACTGGCAACCCCTTTGTCCCAAGTAGGCAAGCCCCATCAATGTAACCCCTTCAATTGCTAGAGACCTAGAACCGATGTACACATGCCTGCTCTACTACTGTAAGTGGGTTCGACCTCACGAAATCGTGTTTGTAGAATATTAATTCGTACTATTGGGCCATCATCACCAGTGGTTTCTATTCCTTAAATCTTGAAAGTGAAGATTGAATGGAATTTTGTGGAGACTGTCGCTAATTGTTTGTTAGTGTAAGAAAAGTGATAGCTGGTAAATACTCTCTTTGGGCCCTATCAAAGCAGTTAGATTTCAAATCAGGACTCCTGGGATGGCATTGATTATTAGATTGCATCCTTCTGGATTGTGACATACATGTTAAGTTCCTGCCACCGATAAGATCTCAGTTGATTAAGTTTCTTAATCAGGGTCACTGGGATGGCATGAGGAGGTCAAGTTGCTTGGGCTTTTATTCTTTGGGAAATAAAAGTATTGCTCTTTCTGCAGTCCGTGTAGCCATTCAAGGAAGTTCGGCGAACTGGACTATACTCAGAAAAGAATTCCGGGTTTTAACAATTGAGAATTGTGCCTTCTCTTGTTTTGGTTGCTGAACAGTGAGAATTCTGCTTTAAAACGACAAACCTGTGAGTTGCTAATGATGGTCATCAGATATTAGTGCAAATACTTTTCTCGGGAATCTTTTGACTGCTTTTCTTTTGGTTCTTATTTGTTGGTTATAGCACAGTTCTGCTTATGGGTTTCTAATCTGTTCAAGTACCTTTTTTCATGATGCATATCAGTGCCTGGAGGGAGGTGATGATAATGCCTCTAAGAGTTCAGGGGAGTCTCTGCAAAATAATGTGTCTTCTATTAAAGCAGAGATGGAGGAATTGTCTGAAGGTCCTCAGTCAAAGAATGAAGTTAAGAAATCTAACTCTGGAAGTGAAGAGAAAATGGAAGACTCGCCAGTTATGGGTCTCTTGACTGCAAAAAAAGCTCTTCATTCAGAGGATGAGAAAACTCAAGGCAATGGAAGTAAAGCCGATATAACTGAGAGCATGATAAATAAAGCCATTAAGAAGAGAGCTGCTTATTTTCGAGCAAATTCAGAGTATGTCTTTTATATCTCACCTTCTTAGCTTCTTGTATTAGTGCCTATGTGCGGTCTGCTTAATGATGTAGGATGTCATGGTGGCTTTTCTCGTCACATCTAAAGGGCATTTCCATAATTTCTGCAGAAAAGTTACAATGGCTGGAGTCCGTCGTCTTCTAGAGAAAGATCTTGAGCTTGAAAAGCATGCATTGGATCCCCACAAGAAGTTTATAAATGAGCATGTAGGAATGGTGAGCAAAACTGGTTACAACATTATGTTGTTCTCATTATGAAGTTACTTGAGGATTAGTTTTACTTTTGAGCACGAAGGACCTAAATTTATTTTACCACCATTTCTGATTATTACTTAGGTACTGCAATCTCCTGAAGTTTCTAAACCCACGAACACAGTTAAGAAGAAAGGCGCTAAGGAGAGTTTAAAGAAGAAAACCCCTAAAAGAGTCAGCCCTGTAGGAAGTTCTGACTCTTCAGACAGTGAGGATGAAGAAAATGCAGAGGAGGATCAAGTGAAACCTAGAAAGAAAACTGTTCCCAGAGGGGGGATGCAGAAAGCAGAAGGGCTGAAAAAACGTAAAGCACCCCCGGCAAAGGAGAATAAGGTGTCTAAGCGAATAAAGCAAGAAGAAGCTGCATCAGATAGCAATGGTGACTCAGAACACCGTGGGCACGATTCTGAGGATGTTGAATCTCATTCATCTGCAGAGCGATGCACAAAGGTGGTGTTTCTTCTCCTGTTTTAAAAAGGATTGCATTAGATATTTTGCTTGACTCATCTGTTGTGTTTGCAGAAGAAAGAAGTCTCGACCCCAACATATGGAAAAGGCGTGGATCGTGTTAAATCAATTATCAAGTCCTGTGGGATGAGGTGATGCATTGTTAGAAAGTTAAAGGGCTTCGTGATTTATGAAAGTAGTTGTGCTAAGAAATACAATTCTTTGCAGTGTCCCACCCTCAATTTATAAAAAGGTCAAGCAAGTTTCTGAGGATAAACGTGAGGCTTTTCTAATGAAGGAGCTCGAGGAGATACTCTCAAGAGAAGGATTGTCGACGAATCCTACTGACAAGGGTGAGACATATGGTTGTTTGCTCAAAATTCTTGCAACTGGATTTGTTAAGTAGATTTGATTACTAGGTTACTCTAAAATGGAGGCATGAACCGTTACCATATTCAGGTGGATGCTTGGACGTCAGGTTTGGGGCTGATGACTACTGATCTTATACCTCCTGGAAGGAGAAAATGGCAAATTGTTATCTCTAATAATACCACCTCAATTGTTTTGATAGAAAATTTGGTAGACAGCATTGTTTGCTTTTGCAGGAGATACAGGGATCTCATGCCCGGTTTAAGGCCCTGGCCTAACAAGCTAATCAATAGGCATTTAACTTTGGGGGATCTACAGATGTAGATGAGAGATTTCACTGCTTAGTCCCGCTTTCCTGTTTTTTCTTTTTGCTTTTTGTATTGCGAATTTTAATGGATAAAGAGTTGAGATCCATATATTTTTCTGGATAATCCTTGGGACTACAATCTCTTTGGTACCACACCTTTTTGATTGTTTCCATCTTTGCTATTATTAGTAAAGGGTACATCAGCTCCGTGGAGTCCATGTTCAATAGCATAATCAACAGATGATTAGGAAGTGACAGCTTTTACATTTACCTAGCTTCATTTTCAAGTGTGCTAATCGTTTTTCTGGATGTTCAGAGATCAAGGAAGTGAAGAAGAGAAAGGAAAGAGCAAAAGAACTTGAAGGCATTGATACGAGCAATATAGTGTCAAGTTCACGTAGGAGGACATCTTCTAGATATGTAGCTCCACCAAAACAGAAATACCAGCGGAAGGTAATGGGGAAGAAGCAGGAGATTCTGATGCAGACGATGGTCGTGATGATGATCAGGAAGATGAAGATGAGGATGATGATGGCAATGATGAGAGCCAAAGTGAAGAGCTCAGTGAAGGTAAGTGTTCCCCATGATTTTTCTGTTTGATATGTTCTTTATTTGGAGATGCTAGATGTCAGTCCAATAGAGTTACAAGAATATTTTTTGCTTCATCCATTCCATGGCACTCTCTCTCTGTGTTTCGCATTTGTGCACTTTAGCGTACTCTACTGTGCTTATATCTTGAGTGTGTTGTATAGTGTTAAGTGAAGATTTTGTATAGTCTGTTAGTGAATCATGACTCAGATCTCAAGCTGATGGGCTGTCCTTTTCTTTGTCTTTTTTTATTGGGTTTCCATTTGTCAGAACAGTTCTAGTAGTTATTGCAGGAAGTTGTAATTAGGGCGATATATTCAAAATTTCCTGTGGAAACAAAAGAGAAATTAATAGAAGGAAGTCAAATTGAGTGACAATCTCTCTCAATGTATGGAGAACGGTCTGTTATATTTCTATAAACATTGAATGATAATATCTCTTTTTTCTGGCCCTTTGTTATTAACCGGTGCATCTTAGCTATTCTCCAGCTCATTAATAGGCTTCCTCTATTTTTTCTTTTCCAGATCAGGAGGAGAGTGACTAGAATTTTGCACCACCAGACAAGCAGGATAACATAATCGAAGGGTCAACCATGAATGTGTACAGATGAATACTGCTGTTGAGTTTCAATTTAGTATGCAATTGTTAGTTTGCAGATGTGCCCCTGATTGGGGGACTTAACTTTATTGTTGCTGCTAAGGAATTTCATGTAGGACTCTTTAATATGCTGTTTGGAGAAGATGGGTATTAACCAGTCAGCAAGTAGAGTTCTGTGTACTAGAATGATAGTGTGGTTGATGATGTATTTTCGGGAGTGTCCATTGTTTTTCCAGGGAAATTTCTATATGCAAATTCCCGTATTATGTCTCGCACCTTTTATTGATAGTTTTATTTGTCTGTGAATGGAACATTATGCTCTCTAACACCTTTGAAGTGCAAATTTAGCAGCTACTTGCGGGGATATTGCTGCAAGGATGGTCTCTTTGCAAAGCCCTTGCTAGCAATTTCTCCATCGGGATTTATTTGTAAGGTGTTGATTGTTTTGAATTGGAGGCAATGTGAAATCGAGTGCGCAGTTGAATAACTTATGAAAGGAACCCAATGATGGTAGAGTTGGTCTTGAGATCTTTGTGAGCTCGAGAATACGAGGTCCTCTCTGTGCATTGCATTGCATTGCGAGTCTATAATCGTCAACGTACTTTTCACTGATAAAGAAAAATCAGTTTATTCTTCCTCAGCATTAAATAGTCCAACCTTAATCCCGACTAGAATGACCGAAATGCACGAAGTTGTATTAGCAGTTTAGATTGGACCTACGGAAAACAAGTTAGTCTCTCTCTCTCTCTCACCTTGCCTTGAACCCATGACCTCGTTTAAGCTGGCTCTCACCATGTCATAGCACTTTTTTTGGCTTGCATTATGGTTGTGTCTGATCCAAGCAGTTGGCATGTTAGAGAGTCGTTAATGTCAATTCTTTCTATGGTGCTCCCACTATAGCGACAAATACAGCCAAAGAAGCATACTTGCCTGTAAGTTTCTCTCGGTTGCTTCTTGCTGCAAACCTCGCGACAATGCTCAGACCAGGCAAGAAATCAGAAGATGACTACTTGAAGTTTTATAAGTCAATCGAGTAAAAGAATATATTGAAATCAACACGATCAAGCCTGATCAATGGCTGATGAAAGTATTTGACTGCGTGACCAAGTAATGAACTTTGGCATTATGAATGCGTTGAAGGCTTGTCTTGTGGTTTCGAAGATTTACTTAATGCTTCATACTTCTTCACCTTTCAGTTTCCTCTCTGACAGGCACGTCTCGCTTCATCTGCAAGATCCTTTACGTGCTTGTCTTCACACCCTTCAAAGAAACAAAAAGCACAAATTTGAAGTAAATACAGGGCCAGACATTAGTATCCGAAGTATCCCCTCAGAAGCTTCACCTATTTGAAGAAGAGCCTTCTCTAATTGGAAAGATAATCCCTGTTAGGTCCCGAGGTCCTTTAGCAAGTACAATCTGTCTGCAATCCAACTCGATTTATCAGAGATCTGTGTCTGAGCCTAAGATCAAACGTGATTTAAGACTTCAAAATACCGAGTTCCAGTGAGAACATCATTAACATCAGGAGTCGGCAGATAAATTTAATCTAAATTCATCCACTGAATAAATAGTGACGAGTTAGGACAGATCATTGAATTTCTTCACAGTTTCCATACTCAGAGAATAAGAGAGATGCGTACCTAGCAATGTCTTCAAGAGGTGCAGGGCCCAAATAATTCTGGTTGATCTTCTTATCTGGAGAACCAATGTATCTGAAAGATAACAAGTTTAGACTTAACTTTTCTGTGGGTTCACATAAGGATTTTACATAAGGGAGGGAGTCTCTTCAAATTTTCCCACTCACACCGTTACTCCAGATACAGCCGGAGTTATAGCAGCTGGGTCCTGAAAAAGAATTCAGCAGGCCTGATGAAATTAACAACTGGCGTCTTCGATTTCAGTTTCGTTAGAAGCAAAAAGAGATAAAAGACCCAATTCAGAACATACGGTAAAAAAGTCGAGATAAGCTTTCTGATCATATTGCTTCTCCCTTACTTCTAGATACTGTGTCACAAGAGAAAAGAATCTAGTGAGGTGAACCGATGGAGGATTCGAAAAGGTTAGGCACTGGTTCATTCTCTAATACCAAGAGAGTTCCAGATCATTCAAAGCAAAGATTTCAACTGATAAGGAAGAGAATAGAAAGGACAAATATGATAAATTTAAATCCAAATCATAGATTAAATCCAAATGAGTATGCAAATACCACAGGGTAGCCTCATTCGCACGAATGGAAAAGGAAAACAATAACAAATAGAAAGATCCCAAATCTTTCAAGCCTGAGAATTAGCAGGCAAAGTGAAGGGTACATCAACTGTGGCCTAACAGACACATAGTACAGTCAAACGATTCTTCAGCTCAGGTACTATAGAATCTACTAAGGTAATAAGACGGTTCTCGGTTTTCTTCCATCAAATTTGAATGCGGCCCTCTTGTCACACATCCACAGAGAAGTAAGAATCAGAAAAGATAATTGTCGCATTTCAAAACTTACAATTTCAATAGCATTTTTGGCAGCAAAGTTCGAAAGGATGCCAAAACAATTCAGTAAGGCATCACTCATTTCCAGTTATCAACATATGCATCTTGCGTAGAGCCACACTGCACTGCATATCCAGCAAGAAGGCTAATAGATCACTTGTAGAATCTGATTAAAGTATTGGAATAGTCTTAACAAGTTTGTCGGCCTGAATTTACTACCTTTTTACCAGTGTTAATATCCACAGTGTCCATGCTTTGGCCTTCGGCTACTACATTAGAAAAAAAATCTCAAGGACTGACAAACTTTATCATGGTTTGACTCAGGCAACATAGAATAAAAAAATATCTACAATGCATTTTCTTTCCACTTTCCACGTTAGAAATCACGAAAATCGTATACTTATTGCCTTTAAGGAAAGAGACTGCTACAGCCAAGCACAAATTAAGCATTACTCCAAAGATTCGACAGAGAAAATAACGTGGTAACTACAGCTACAAATACTCTAATAGGACAGGCCAGCAGTCACTCCTACGCTAAATAGAAATGAGAAAACCAAGTTCAAATATCATCATAAGAAAGTAAAATGAAAGCCATATGGTGACATGTAAGCAAGTTTCAAACACTGTGCTTTTACAAGATCGAATAGAACTTGGAACTACGTAAACATACCGTTATGGCAGTTCTTTTATCTTCCTCAGTGGAAATTCTGTATGCAGCTCCCCACTACGAACTTGAAAGAAGCTTACATAACTTAGTGAATCATACCGAGTAAGCTCAAGTACAAAATAAGAACTCCATACGTAATTTCATGTGATAGGGAAAGCAAAAAGCACTGTATGGTTAAATTCATCAGCAGCTCATTCAAGATTAACACAAATCACCTATTGGCATACATCCTACAATAGCCTGACTTTCAAAAGTCGTAACCAACACACTTCTTGTTCGCATTTAGATGAAATCACATTTCTAATTCACTTTCGAAAAAGCATTCACTTTTATATCAGGTGGAATATCCATTCTGCGGAGTTAATACTCGGTTATACAAGATTTGCCACATAAAACATGACGATCAGGCCATTTTCTGCTAAGCTCGACTGAAATGGCGAATTCAGATCCAATTACAAAGTCTGCTCCGGAGCCGCAACATGCTACGACCATTAGCGAGATCAGTGATACAAAACATGGTCTATAAAGAACCTCGTATAATATGCAGAAACATAGTAAAGAAAACAACTTGAATTCAAATTTTACACTTTCACTTCGCTGAAAATGTGGAAGGGACTTACACAGACTTCTCCTTCTGCAGGCTCCAAAGTGACAGTCCTTCCTGGAAACTCCGGCGTACCTCTATGATCAGTACTCCCTAAAGAGAAAACAAGAAACCCACCCAAATCATTTCAACGTCAAGTGCAGGATTTTGCACTGGTTATCGCATCGAAATGTAATTGAATTCAGAGCAATGAAGGGGTTCGAGAGAGAGAGACCTTGATAGAAGACGCGGCGGTAGTTTCTGATGAAACCCACGACGCGATCGTCGTAGTTGAACCCAGCTTTCCATATGAGAGAGCCGTACCCGAACACCCACATCACCATCTCCCTCTCTGTCCCTCCCTCAGTGGCAGGTACCAAAGGGGTATTTCTATTGGCAAGGGCGGAGAGCAATGCGGCCAATCGTTGCCTCGTCTTTGCGTTAGCCTGGGAGAAAAACCACGCGCAGAAAGTTCTATCTTGCATCCTATGCTATGTCCCTTTGCTACCTGGGAATCGATTCTAACACAAAAGAGTCGTGTATGGACGGGTAAACTTTAATTGCCGCGTGGCAAAATCGTCTATGAAGATCTCACAAACGAGTCATCCATAAACAACTATGCCGAGAATGAGCTGCATCTCTTTGCAAAATCATCTTTGAAAACAAAAGGTTTAGTACTGTGGAATTTCATTCTGATGCACAGAATTCCGAAGGACCCAAGTATGATTATGGGAGAAGGGGTTTAAAAGCCCAAGGAATCCAAGCCCATCATTTCGATTCTCTCGAATTCTTCATTCGATTCGGTTGGGATCATTCTTTTCTACATCTCTAATTTTATCGTACCTACTCATCCTCGGCTGTACCGCGTGAAGTCTGCTAGCATCGAGTCGATTGAAGTGTCAAATTTTGTGATCTTCGACAATTTCTCTTTTGATCTTCTCACATTTTATTGTGGCTAACAAAAGAACCTCAATCTCTATTTCATTTTTGACACTAATCACGTCACCCCTCCTTTAATTGATGATGGTATGGCATGCTGTCATAGAGATACAAAGTAACACAGACGTCGGAGATTTTGCCGGTGTGGTGGTCATCGTCAACCTTACCAGTCAACCTTACCAATCTCTAATGAGAAATGGGTGACAACTGTATTTTAGGGTTGCGTGAGAGGAAAGAGAGCGAGACAAAATATTCTTTTCTTTCAAGAGAAATTCATTATCTTTTATTTTAAAGGAGCATTTTCAGTTGACTTGGAATATTTTCTTTGACTGGTCTATTTTCATCTGCTAAAAATTGGAAAAGCTTTTCTCGAAAGTTATTTTCATGGAAACAAACGGAGCTCTAGGTTCCATATGATCTCTCATGCAAGCGGGTCCAAAAGATTTGGCTCAATCGTAAATTGAACCGCATGATCTCAACGCAACATTGTTCAATGTTCCTAGAGTTGTTTGCCAATCTTTAGGACTGCTTGAAGCTCTAAGAAATTAAGAAAGATGCGATGGTCCAACCAATAATTTTCATGCTTTGGCTGCAAACTTGATCATAGAGCAACAACCCCCATATGATTACACATCACAAACTGATCCACCTAAGTGAACACTGAATCATTTTCTGATATCATCATGATCCACAGCAACCCCATTTGCCACAGAGACCGGCAGCTTCTGGGTTTCAGCTTTCGGGTCATCACGTTCTTGCAATGGGGTCGGATAGTCTTTCCCTTTGCCCCACACCACCGAATAGAGACCGATCGCGACGATGATCCCTCCAATGATGCTGCTCGGCGGAGCGCACAGGTTGTTGTTAGAAACGCAAGCCCGAAAAAATTGGATGTAGGTTTAGATGTTGGAATGCATACCTTCCGAGATAAAGCTGTTCGGACAAGATGATGGAGCCGAGGGCCGCGACGATGATCATGCACAGAGGGTTGAAAGCCGTGACGAACACCGGACCCCTCGTCTTCATCACTATGCCTTGCACGTAGTACGTGATTCCGGAGCTCACTACGCCCTGGCATGTCCGAAGATGTTAAGTTTCAACTTGATTTTTTCGTAGGGAAAAGATGTTTTCACGTGCAGAGGGCGCTTGCGACTTACGGTGTAAACAGGAGCGAGGAGCCGAGAGTCCCACCCGACTTGCCATGCGGCCGGGTGATGCTCCGCGACGAGCGCCACCGCTGCACTCTGCATCGCTCCCATCAAGCATATCAATGACGACAGCGACAGCTCCGCCGGGTACTTCTTCACCGTTATAGACTGAGAAATCGATACGAGAAGGAAGAAGAAGTAAAAAACAAAACGAGCTTAAGTTTCGATTTTATGTTGTTTTGGCGGAAGATTGGATTGGATTCTCAGAAGAGGATGAAGGCTAACTTGGAGGGTGAAGAAGGCGGACCAGGCACAACAGCCGATCAAGATGAAAAGCGTGCCGGCAACCCAATGCCGGTCGGACGGGTCTGTGCCGGTTCGGCTTTGGGCCGTGCCGGTGGACCAAATCAGGTGGATCATAGGACCTTTGTACACTGTCATCACCAATGCACCGAGGAACGTCACGATCGTTCCCACGATCTTCGCGATCCCACGCGCCTCCTTGATTTGACTTGCTCTAATCTAATTAATCACAACAAGGTTTTGCCAGTTCTTAGTATTTCTCATGATTACTTACCATCTTGAATTTTAATCTGGTTTCATAATTCGCTTAGATGATTCTTCTATTTACCATTATATTCTTCTTATTATGGTCGCTTAGTTAGTTATAATACGTGTGTCCGTTAACAAAATAGCTTGATTAGGTGATTTGAGATTGAACACGAAAAATTATCTCACCGGAGCATCACGGCCATGACAAAGGTTACCGATGGAACCGCATTCATAATTGCCGACGCGAACGACGCCGACGTGTATGTCATCCCCAGATACGCAAAGTTCTGATCAAGGATCGGCCTGCAATGTGCACAGTTGCATAATCAGCTAACTTCAGTTCGCATGATCATTTAGCCTGAGGGCAATGGTTCGATTATAGGAGGCCCATGGAACACGTTGCAAGTCACACTTACCGGTTAAGTCCAGGCCCTGGCATGCGTAGGTGACCTAACTTTTGCTATTGCATTTACACTTAAGCTATATTAAAGACATTAGGCGATCCATGAAATTGGCCGACGAGAATTTTCCAAGACTTACTCGAGAAATCCCAACACCACGATCTGCAAGAAAATCGAGAATGTCATCTTGGGTCTGATCTTCCTGCCACAGATAAACGAGATTGTCAGCATCACACCAGCGGCTCAGTCCATTCGAAAGGCAAGAATCTTGCAAAAAGTAAAGCGTGGAGTGGATTGATAACTCTTCCACGAAGTAGTATCTAGGAAAGCATGACATACGAGTGGAAGTATGTAGGGCAGTAGTAGTATCTAGGAGAGAGACGAGACCTTTCGAGGACGAGAGCGAAGGGAGCGAGGACCAGAGCGGCAATGACGTTGCGGTACACGATGAGGACGTATCGGCTCATGCCGTTCTTCAGGGTTTGTTGGCTTATCACGTACGTCCCGGCCGATCCGAACTGTAGCCCCACCATCAGCAGGTACGGCTTCACCTTATTAAACACTCCACAACACACGCTTATACTCTCGCCGCTCATCTCTCTCTCTCTCTCGCTCTCGCTCTCTCGAATTTGTGTGCGAACGTAGAGGCAATGGGAGTGCCTCCTTATAGACGGGGGAAAGAGAAGGCAATGCAAGCAATTCGTTCATAGTTATCTGTTTTCTTAGAAGACCATCGCAACATGCATCGCCTAATGCTTGCTTTGGTCACCAAGGCATTAACCTGTTGATGAGTGCTCCCCTTTTCGGTGCTTCACATATTCAAGAAGTGATCTTTATGAGATCCAAAAAGCTTGTCAAGTGTTGGCGGGTGAATTGAACGATGAGTTGGAGGAATGAGTTTACAAGAGCAACGGGCCAAGGTTCATATTCCAACAATATTCACTAGGTAATTGCCCAACTAGTGCTAAACGTATTTTGGTGACACTAATTTAGTTCTAAACTTTTTGATATTGCCGATGTAACTGAGAACTTTTGTGCAAAACTCCAATATAGCCCTTCTGGTTAATTGCTGCCTACAATTACCGACGTTGCGTCGAGTCATCACGATTTGTCTTACGTAGCACATTGTCATGGACATGTTTACTTGTGATAGGTCAGTTATTTCCTATGACAATTGACCGGAACGACTATAGTGGAATTGACTGGAATGATTATATTGGAGTTTCGTGCAAAAAGTTTATGACCATATTAGCAAAATTGGAAAGTTTAGAACTCGTAGGATATGTTTAGACTGAATTGGACATTTCCCCAAGATTCACATACAATACACGCATATGGATCTAAAAAATTAAGGCATGAAACACGTTTAGTTTGGACCACAAATGATTACCAATACTTCTGTTTGATGGGTCAACAAATCTTCCATTGCATTATCAACCTGTCCATGTGGATTTCACGAGCAATACTTAGATGAATGCCGTGGGAGCAGGGACTATTTTCATATGGTGGCATTTCCCTCCATCTAATTACAATAAGTTCCTCCGGTCATTGCCTATTAGGGATAACTAACATATAATTGGTCGCGGGGATACCAATATGCAAGTGCTTCTGAATTAAATTTATTAATTAGTGGTCTTGATACTTTAGCCTTTATATTGTACTATTTGTCCATAAACTTTAATTGCGTAACGTACATCCCCTAGACTATTGGTAAATTCCAATTTACTTCTTGGATCATTGAAAATGTAATATTCCTTCAATTAATTCACAAGTACAAGGATAACATGTAACATTTTCATAACAGTCCATGAGACTAAAATTGAACTATGTATCAATATTAAGGACCATATTGGATAAGTTATCACAAGTTCTAGGCAATTATATGCGCAATTGTGCGATGAAAAAAAAAAAAAAGGTCTCAAGGATCACATTAACAAATTTAAAATTCAAAAAATCATATTGAGCACCATTAGGATAAATTTCAGGGTATCAAGTCTACTAATTTTACCCTACTATTTGATATTACTTGTATAGGCCCATGATGAACATGCACGACATATCTAAGGCAAACTGAGTTTCTCTCTCAAAGAGACCCTCATAGTTAGTCCTTGGAGTTAGCATGAACCTTAGATCTCCAGTCAATGTGCTCAATCAAAGATCTTTGATCTAGATTAGATGACCTATGATTAGAAGTCGATTTTTTTCCCCTAAATCAACGGTCGAGAGAGAGGAGAGGAGAGAGAGGAGAGATGATGAGAGAGGCTAGAGACCAGAGTAGATGAGACCATGAGAGAGAGAGAGAGAGAGGAGAGAGGGAGAGATGAGAGAGAGAGAGAGAGCAGAGAGACCGGAAGAGAAGAGAAGATGAGAAGAGAGAGGACCGATGAGCGATGAGGAGAGATGGTGAGAGGAGAGGAGAGAGAGATGAAGAGATAGAGAGAGAGAGAGCAGAGACGAGACGAGAGATGAGAGTAGAGAGCGATGAGATGAGAGGAGAGAGAGAGAGAGGAGAGAGAGAGACGACGAGAGAGAGAGAGACGAGAACGAGACGAGAGGACGAGAGAGAGAGACGAGACCGACGAGAGAGAGAGAGAAGACGAGAGAGAGAGAGGATGAGAGAGAGACCAGAGCATGAGAGAGAGAGAGACGATGAGATTAGTATGAAGAGAGAGAGCTCTGACTTGAGAGAGGAGAGAGTCGAGAGAGAGAGAAGGAGCGAGAGAGAGAGAGAGAGGAGAGAGAGAGCAAGAGAGAAGAGAGGGGGGAGACGAGAGAGATGAGAGAGAGAGAGAGAGACGATGAGAGATTGACCGACGCGAAGGAGATGCGAGCCGAGAAGGAGAAAGAGAGAGAGAGAAGACGAAGCAGGATGACCGAGAGAGATGAGAGATAGAGAGAGAGAGAGAGACGACAGAGAGAGAAGGTAGAGAGCTGAGACGAGAGAGAGAGAGAGAGAGACGAGAGAGAGAGAGAGAGAGAGTAACTGCCCCAAGCCGAAGCCGGGTATTAGGAGCGACACATATTTAAACCCTCTTGCCTTAGTGCTATATTCCCCACTGTCATGGAAATCGGTATGAGCCAGTCTGTCCAAGAACGCGTGTGAAACTCACGTTACATCCTTCCTTGGTACCAACTGTCAAAATTCCATGTGGACTATGTTACATCTTCTCAAATGTTAGAAAGAGAATAATGAAAAGTCTTTTATGGTGGGGCTGACCCGATAAGGATTGCGGAGGGAAATGTAATCATATGGTCACGTACAGAAAAAAAAGAAAAAAACTATAAATGACCCCCAATATCATATCATATACTCATTAAAATGCTAAAAACCCCAAAAGGAATACCAAACCTAATCACACACGAAGAATGGACTACTTAAGGGGGATTTCGCTCATAGGGATTATATTTCATAAAAATCTGCCCTCCGAAGTGGGATTTCGGGGACCTAGTAATTAACCTCTTGCCAAAGGGATTTGTGGTTTTATAGGCCAAAATTACAGATTGATTCATTCATACATTCTTCTTTCTTCTTCGTGTCAAGCATTCACATCTGTCTTCTTTCTCTCAAAAAATATATATAAGTCCATGTACGGTTGTCCATCCCAAGAGCTTTGCGCCCGCGAGGGACATGACGATGTCTTGAAAGGCCACATCAAGACGGGAACATCCTGACAATGTAGAACCCCTCCTGTGACATGGACGGAAAAGGAAAAGAAGTTGAACTCTGTCATAGCTAGGGTTTGCAGAAAGAATATTGATGCTCTGAAAAAGATCATGATTTAGAAGATTATTTTTTAACAAAAATATGTAACTTTCTATCCGATAAAAATGAACATGTGAAAAAGATCCTACCTTTGCACAAAAAATTTGATCTCATTTTTCATGAAATACTGGACAGTTAATAAAAATGAAATTGAAGTCACTTTTTTTTTAACCTAGGGACCAATATACACAGTCTAATAAATAATATGCCCACGGATTTTGCTTTTTCTATTTGTCTTCTTTTCTCTCTTTGGGGTCATAAAATTATTATTTTTCTTTTATGAAAAGATCATCTGTTGGAGGTTGCTCCGACAGGCGCCCATAGTAAAGAAGGTTGGACCCTTCCACTCAGCCTTACACTAGGAAATAAAAAAAATCAAAAGAAAGCATATCGTATGCAATAATATGACAATTTGCTAGATGCAGGAGCCAGAACTTTATGAATTAATTAAGAAAAGAGAAGGACAAGAAAACACACATTGTTTTTTTTTTGAAAAAAATAGGTTTCATTAAATCTCGAAAAGGTTTTTAGTATTAAAGAGGAAGATATCGATAGAACTTTGTGGTGTACGGGACAAGCGCAGAACCCAGTGCTTTGCCTGTCCTTCCGCACTTGAGGCCACGTGCCATCCTTCGAGCCAGCTCTATTATTCATATTAAGCGTATGGAGTGCTAAAGTAAGGGTAAAATCTCTCTCTGTTTTTTTTTTAATTAATAAAAATTTCAATGTTATTTGTTCTGGAATTGAGATTCTAGTCCTATGTCACAAGACGATAATCGTTAGGTTGAGTATAGTCAGAAAAAGTAAGCTTAGCATTTGTCCTGACTGGTAGGTACGGGTAGCGAAGATAAAAAGGAACGTCAGTAGTCCCACGGGCCAAGACAAATCGCCACGTGAAGGGGGATCGATCGGGACAAAACATCTCCCATTAATTGATTGGAATCGCTGGTTAATTAGGAGGCCAATGGAGAAAGAGGAAGAAATCTTTAAACCAATGCAGGGAAGTGCGCTCTCTATGGAGGTGTTGCCAGATTGGGAAGATCCAGGTGGCGATCTATCCTGCTTTGAGTCTCAAAAGTTCCGATGAAGCTTCGCTATAATAGTAAGTAGTAACAAACAGAATGATTGCACCACGCAATTAATAAGCGGGCGCGAAGTGTTAAACCTAGTTTTCCAATTAAGGAGAAAGAATTCTAATCCAGTTAAAAATCTCAGACGAAACAGAATGATTAGATAATGATACACCGATCCGAAGAATACGTCACAGAACGGAGCGTACCTTTAATTTCACGGGTTAAGAGTCGACTTTTGCCCATCGGAACGCTTCGCTAAAAGGAGCGTCGGCTCGAGAGGGTCTTGGGAGAGTTCTTGTGAGCGTCATCAAGAGAAACGTCAATAGAATAACGGACTGTTGTTGAGGTAAAGAGAAAAGGAGATTATTACCCACAACAAAAAAGAACGGCCTGCATGGGCTCCGTCACACCATAAGTCTCATCATTAGTATGCTAACAATAAGAGAATCCACAAAACCATCGACCTTCTGAAATGGATAATGGGTTAGGGGTTTACTGAGAGCTCATGGAATTGGGCGTTGTTAGTATATGGCAGAAAGCGCGATAACTTTCGCTTGCTTCTCGTTCGAAAACGATAGCCGATTATCAAACGTTCACTTAATGCCGGGACTCGATCTAACCCTAATGGCGGGTTGTGAAATTGGGCTCGACAGCGCTCGAATAGCTAGTGTCCTCGATGCACTGGGTGATGTGTTCGCCGTTGGAGTCATGTCTACATTCCAAGGTTTAATGTGCGTCGCGTTCAAGCAGTACGAAGTCGATTGGATCCGCGTTCGACCTTTCCACTTCTCTTGCTTGAAATTCTATTGTGGTTTTGATAGAAAGAACGATGAAGAAACGTGTATTTGTGTTCTGATAAATTAGTGTGGTTAAAAATGTACAGAAGGTGTTTGGAACAATGTACAAGAGGAGCCTTTTTTATATAGGTTATTAGAAGAGTATTAAAGAGTTTAGCCACTCTTTCTAGGTGGGGATAAAAAGGGAACGAAGCAAAGCGCTAAAGAGGAAAGAAGAATAAGTCTATCTGTTTCACACCACACCCCGCCAAACTCAATGTGGATTCAAACAGCGAGACTTGTTAACGAGGAAATAGGAAAGCTTTGTGATTGTAAAAGTATTCGTAAACTAATACTAAAAGCTGATTCTCAGGCCAACAAAGGGAAGAGAAAGGTTGCAGAGCTTGAGAGAGATGATGTTTTTTTGTGACGAGGTAGATGACAGTGTAATCAATGTGTTTGGTATGCTCACACGAAAGACTGGGATTCGTGACAATATGGATGGCACTCTTATTGTACAATGCAGAAGAGTGGGATCTAAAGATGAAAAAACACTGTGTTAGCAAGTAAGCGGCAAAGCCAACAACAATCTCAATAGTAGTATTCAGTTTACATCGAAAGCTCAATAGAGCATCAGAATAGGCATGCACTTGAGAGAGAAGAAGATGCCAGAAGAAAATAAGGAAACACGTCCAAAGGCTTATGAAGATAGCGAAGGATCCTCAGAACAATACGATCAATGGGATTTGTACAAGGCCGGTGGTAGCACAACAAATGACTGACGAACATGCAATAATATAAGTGAATAGTGGGAATAGTAAGATATATTAAGATGCCAACAAAGGCCGATAGATGTCGTCCATGTCGAGAAAGGGGTTTCCCCATCATTAGTAAAACTTCTGATCAGTTCAATAGGAGTATTAGCAGTGTGTTATACTGAGAGAGCAGCTATTGGAGAGAATATTAGCAGTATGACGCTTTGTTGAGAAGAAGGATACCAAGGAATGGCGAAGCAATTTAAGTCGAGAAAATAAATAGCGCGTTAGCGGGTTCTAAGAGCTCATGGAAAAAGTTACTAAAGTGCCTTTGGTAGCCAATATGAGCACGATTATTTCCGGTTGCATGACCTAT
>JAGVVM010004875.1:0-12066 GCA_019149425.1 Psidium friedrichsthalianum | reverse complement strand
CCCATCAGCGCGTGGCACGCCGGACAGAGTTAGCCGTGGGGATATAGAGGTCGTACTGGGCCACGCTGTCCGTTACCCGTGGGATAGTTGTTGACATGGGCACCGGCCTTAGCCCGTGGGATAGTTTGACTGTTGACATTGACAAAAAAAGGGTCAACCTAGATATGCTTATATGTTTTTACTTTGAGTGTCTTTGTATTAAGATATGTTCATAATCACTCTGTGATGATGGATTTTAGTAATCCACATTGTCCCGCATTTGTTGGCAGGAACTATGGAATATTATATGGTGCGAATCCTTGTATTCCCAAGAAATGAAGAGGAAAAATTGACACTTATAAGGTTTATTGGTGAATTGGAAATTTGCCAATGAGATGGTGATGTCGACATCATGACAGCATATCATTAGGGTCAATGAATGATAGAAGAAATCATTTGGAGGGGTTATGTCATGATAGACTTTGAAAAAGTCAAAGCACCGAGAAGGACTCTTCGTATGGAATGGCATGAGCTCTATGATCACTTATAGAAAAACGGGTCCTATTCATATAAAGAACTTGGAATTAGCTTTCTAAGAGAGTTTTCTTAAGGTCGAAGTAAAAAAACATCAACTCTTGTTATGAATGAGTCCTAGAGGAGACAGAATTCTCCTTGGCATAAACCCAAGGATTTCGCAAAAGTCACTATAGGGACACCTTCTAGGGTTAAGAAGTTTCCCGACGAGTTTATTAAGTTTTTTCCCTGTTTATGAAAAGCATTATTGGATCTAATATTATTTGATTTGTCGTTTGTTTGTCGCTTGTAAATATTTCCCTTTTATGACATTTCCCTTCATATCATTTGTAAATATTTCATGAAGTATTTAGTTGTGAATAAATTAAAGAAATTTGTTTAAATAATGCTTTTAGTGGCATTATATGTTTGAGTGAGTGTCGCGACCCACCCTCGAGATGGGGGGATTAATAGATTGCTAGGCCCACCTTCTAGGATTAATAGATTGCTAGACGATCCAACCCAGTAGACCCGCTAATTGACCCCCCAAAAAGCCCATAATTTCCAAATTAAACCTTAAAATTGGATTTAGGGACACCAAATCCATTAGGAAATGAATTTTTCTGTAGAATTATCCACGGATTAGTACAAGTTGAAGACAAACCTGTAGCCCGCTCCTGAGGGGAGACCCTCCCATGGGCACAGGCTGTCAGTAGGGGTGTCAATGGGCCGGGTCGGGCCGGGTCTCATGTAGGCCCGACCCGGCCCGAAACCAAACAGCGCCAAGCTCGGCCTGGCCCGGGCTTGGCCCGAGACCCGAATTATAGACCGTCCAAGTATTCGGGTCGGGTCGGGTCGGGTCGGGCCCCTTTTAGTTTTTTTTTTTGTTATTATTGAATTCAAAAAAATAATGGAGTGGGTGAAGAACACAATGCTTTAGGCTCAGACCAAGTTTGCAGGTTACGATCAAAGCCAAAGGGCAGAAAGACCACCACAAAACGCACACCAGCACCGCCCTCTTCATCTTCACTACCCAATTCGCATCTGGAGCAGGACCATCTTGGCCCAGTGCATCCCCCACCTGAGAGCCCCCATGGCCAACTCCTCCTCCTGCTCCGCCCAGGGCCATCGGTTCGCCTCGTCGTTCCTGCTCTAGCGCTTCCGCGAGGCCGTGTTCCGCCTCATGATGCTGTCTGCCCTCTCCAAGTCCCCGCCGCCTCCCCCGTCGCCGCCACTTGCGCCGCCCGTACTACCCCGTGGATGACCCGCACCATAGCGAGGCCGTCCCCGACTGCATCGACTTCATCAACAGGAAGAAGGCGGCTTTGGACGATGCCCTCGACGAGGGCTGCGACGCCGCCGCCGCCGTCTCCGGCGGCCCTTGGACACCCCGGCCGAGATGGTCATGTCGGTGCCGAGATTTGCCATCTTTTCGTTTCCACAAGGATTCTAGACAAGTTACGTGGATTGTCCAAGGGGTGATATGTCTGTACATCGTCCATGTTTGTAAATGATTGAAGGTGGACACAGAGTCCCTCTTCATCTTCACCATGTCGCGGACCATACAGAGGATGGAAGTACGCATCTTGGGAGCTCTGAAATGGCGAATGCGATCCGTCACACCCTTCTCTTTTGTCGCTTTCTTCATGTCCTCTTCAAGTCAAGGATCCACCTTTGAGGCTTCATCTCAGATCGAGGCCGCAATGAAGGAGGAAGGGGTGGAGGTGAAGTCGGAGGAGAGGATGGGGAAGCACGCTGTTCCACGAGGGTTGAATAAGTACTAGTACTGTTTCAAAACAGTACCAAATCAGCACCGGTACTATTTCAGAACAGTACCGAAACAGTATCGGTACTGTTCTGAAACAGTACCAAGGTCCGGCCCGAAATCTTCTAAATTTTCGGGCCGGGCCGGAACGGGTCGGGCCGGCGCGGGCCTTTCTGACAGCCCTAGCTGTCAGAGCAGCATCAAGACGGATGGAGTTGCCTCCTGAATATCCCAAGCAGGAACTTTCGAGTCTGATTCCTAATTCCTCTGCTGCGGGCCCGGATAAATTACCGCTTCCCGATGCTGTGGTTGGCATGCCAGGGGCACCTCCACTTCTTCTGAACATCATTCTGAGGAGGAAATCCACAATCTGATGATGTGCCATCTGTGTCGTGTACAAGACCAGATAGGGTTGGATGTAATACATTATTTATGCTGCCTATACCAGCGTTTAAGTTTGGAAGGAATCCATAACAAGAGTTTCCACAGGAAATGGGCCAGAATGCCAGAGAGGCTTTTGCTTCTAACCTGATGGCTGATGGAATTTCCTGAACATGCTAATCGGGAGTTTCGGACCAATAGGAGAAGTCTGAACTTAAACGGGTTCCCCCAGGCGGCACATCTCCCATCGCATGCTCAAGAGGTGGGTTATCAAACCTGCACAGCCTCTCAGCAGAAGCGTAAATGCGTTTGAGAACACCAACACCACCACATGAGAGGACAGTTCCTCCCCTGATGTACCAGCCCAGCCCACGAGACATTCGGAACGGTTGACCAAAAATTTCGTCGAGCTGTGGAACTTGAATAGATATGAAAATAAACTACTTTATCACAAAATGCGAATTGCACAAAATATACATAAGATGCCAGCTCTTAACTTTTATGCGTTGTTGCAAGAGAATCAAAGTTCATGAGTTCCCGATACCAAAAGAAAGCAGCAGATGCTCCCCAAGCGCATGCAGAGACTGCGCTTTTGACATCACAGTTTGACATTTCTTGTTGCTTTTTTTGTCTCATAGTTTAGGGTTACTTCCACAAAACAATGGCTCTTCATGTCAATTTGATTCCCGGGGATGAAATTAACACCCTTTGGAAATCTTTGGCAGTCCTGGAATAATTTTTTTTGGCCATTAGCCTACATCACTTATTTAAAGTCATGAGATGAGATCTTGACAAAACAAGGAATCGACTAAAAAATTAAAATAATAATAGCGGCAAAATAAAGGAAACTAAATATTCCTAACTATAAATATTTAGACTTAAAGAGTCTCTATCTAAACAAGATGGACTGTATATTTTATATTTGGCAATCAGGAAGTAGTATCATAAATTCAATTCGATGATACAATACTTGTATCTTTAATTAAGGCGCAATCTAAAACTTGCCTCTTTAGTATCCTTGCGATCGCTCCACTTTAGCTAAAGTTTCCTTAAAAAACTAATCGTATCTAAAACCAGTTGATAAAATTTTGACTGCATGAAAATCACTGGATCTCTTCTTTTTTATGATGTTTGTCAACTTATTTGATCAAATTAAATTGATCTTTCTATAAATCGAAAGTATATTGTATCAATTTTTTTTTTTTACTAAAAACGGATGTTTTTTCACAATCTTCTCGCTTTTACTCAAACCTTCGCTATATAAATGTCCGCCTGTTTGCAATTTTCTCCACTTTCTATGATACCAAGATGTGACAAAATTTACATTATTTGATTCTCTCTTTGGCTCGACCATATATTCCTCACTTGTTTTTATTTTTTATTTTTTATTTTTGGGAAAGCCTCACTTGTTTATTTTAGCAATGCATATCCGGAAAGATAGTTGTAATCTCATAATCATAATTCAATAAATATGTATAAAGAATTTGGATTCCTATTTGGTATCAGTCTATCTTATATTATTATTCCGTCCCCTTGTGGAATTCTGCATGATATAAATATCCTCCTCTCTCTTTTCCTGCTTTCCCTCGATCCGTGAATCAACAATGGCCGAGAATTGGGCCGATCTCCTCCAAGAGCTGCTAGAACTGTGCTCAAGACAACTTCTTCTAGAGGACTGGTTCGCATTCCGATCTGTGTGCCTGACATGGCGTGCTGCCGCATTCAAAGAGAGGTTCGATTTGCCATGGTTGATGCTTGCGGACGAAAAGAGCACCGAGAACGAGTGGGCTGAGTTCCGCAGCCTCTTCAGTTTGCAAGTTCACAAAGTTTTATTGCCAGAAGTGAAGGGGAAGAGGTGCTTGTCTTCACGGGGTGGATCTTCACTATCACAGACTCGGAAATCCACATGCTGAATCCCTGTCACGTGCTGCCAGTCGCTATCGCGACGACATCATTAAGCTTCCTGGTGTGAACAAAGTCTCCGGGGATTCGAAAATATTTGATATGGAAGTCGACAGATTTGTCTTGTCTGCAAGCCCCGCTTCATCTCCAAACTATGAGGTCATGGCCGTTTACTGGCCCGCTGGACCATTAGGCTTTTGGAAACCTGGCAGTGAGGAGTGGAAACTGTTGGCACTCCCGGAACCGAATGATTGTTTTCGTGATGTCATTCATTACCAGGGGCAATTTGTTGCGGTAAACTGGTCGGGTGGCATAGTAGGTGTGATATGGATGGACCAGATCCAATGGAAGTTGTACTGGAGCTGCCCCCGGAATTTCAAGATCTCATACTCTTTTGTGCGAGTGCTTTTTTGGTGGAGTTGGCGGGCCGTCTGTTGCTGGTCTTACAATTCACACCGTCAGAGGATCCGGGTTGGACCACTGGTTTCCAGGTTTTCTCCATTGATTTAGATGCTAGAAAGTGGACGAAGCTTGAGAGCATGGGGAACGCGTCCCTCTTCGTGGGTTTAAACTCTTCCTTTTCAGTACATGTCCATGAGAACCAGCACGGTATCAGCCCAACTGCATTTACTTTACCGGCTTCGGGGACGTAGGAACATACTACATGGAGGATGGAAGTATTGAGTTTGATAAAAAAGCTGATTTTACTGTTGATCCGCCTCGATGGATTGATTCTCCACCTCTATGGATTGAACCAAGTTTTTGAGGATTTTTGCTAGACATTTAGAAGTATCTTTCTCTCTTAGTAATTATCTAGGGTTAAGATTTCCCTATTTTATGTTGCTATGGGGGCTAGTTTTTTCAATCGATCATCAGAAATTTACATATTTTTGTTCATCTTTCTGGTGTAGTGTATGACAAGTGAAAAGTGTTGCTTTTGAGATTGCGCATAGTCCGTAGAGATTGTGTTCTTGACATGCTTGGTAGGTTATGAAAATATTATCTGAATATTGTATTCTCCATGATTTCCCAATTTCCTTCACTCTGATTTCATATTCATCCAAAAACAAATATTGAATGAGCTAACTCAACCGCAGTTCGAAACATATATATAACCCTCTTGATGAAGATGATGATAGCTAAACAGAATTGTTCCGATAGAGCACCTTGAAGAGGTGTCGATAATTGTAAGTGGCACATGATCGGGGATAGAAGTCTTCAGGCAACACTGGAGGGACATTCTCCGGGAAAACATCAGTGGCCACGCACACCACTTGTATATTGGTCTTGATGAAGACAGTTTAAAGCTAATGATTCTCGAGAGACATTATTGCCGGCGTTCCGACTTCAGTGCCTGCAACCCATCGTTGAATAATTACTAAGGTTAGCCCAAATCAACCAAAAGAACAGACTCGGTAGGGAGAACACAAAATCCTGTTCATCATTACCATCTATCAGAAACAGAGCAATGGACAGGGGAACTACTTTGGCTTGCAACACAAACAGTTGATCTGGCAATCTCATAGAGAGAGAGAGAGAGAGACTCTCCTCTCTCTCTCTCTCTATGAGATTGCCAGATCAACTTGTTTGTGTTGCAAGCCAAAGTAGTTCCCCTGTCCATTGCTCTGTTTCTGATAGATGGTAATGATGAACAGGATTTTGTGTTCTCCCTACCGAGTCTGTTCTTTTGGTTGATTTGGGCTAACCTTAGTATTATTCAACGATGGGTTGCAGGCACTGAAGTCGGAACGCCGGCAATAATGTCTCTCGAGAATCATTAGCTTTAAACTGTCTTCATCAAGACCAATATACAAGTGGTGTGCGTGGCCACTGATGTTTTCCCGGAGAATGTCCCTCCAGTGTTGCCTGAAGACTTCTATCCCCGATCATGTGCCACTTACAATTATCGACACCTCTTCAAGGTGCTCTATCGGAACAATTCTGTTTAGCTATCATCATCTTCATCAAGAGGGTTATATATATGTTTCGAACTGCGGTTGAGTTAGCTCATTCAATATTTGTTTTTGGATGAATATGAAATCAGAGTGAAGGAAATTGGGAAATCATGGAGAATACAATATTCAGATAATATTTTCATAACCTACCAAGCATGTCAAGAACACAATCTCTACGGACTATGCGCAATCTCAAAAGCAACACTTTTCACTTGTCATACACTACACCAGAAAGATGAACAAAAATATGTAAATTTCTGATGATCGATTGAAAAAACTAGCCCCATAGCAACATAAAATAGGGAAATCTTAACCCTAGATAATTACTAAGAGAGAAAGATACTTCTAAATGTCTAGCAAAAATCCTCAAAAACTTGGTTCAATCCATAGAGGTGGAGAATCAATCCATCGAGGCGGATCAACAGTAAAATCAGCTTTTTTATCAAACTCAATACTTCCATCCTCCATGTAGTATGTTCCTACGTCCCCGAAGCCGGTAAAGTAAATGCAGTTGGGCTTGATACCGTGCTGGTTCTCATGGACATGTACTGAAAAGGAAGAGTTTAAACCCACGAAGAGGGACGCGTTCCCCATGCTCTCAAGCTTCGTCCACTTTCTAGCATCTAAATCAATGGAGAAAACCTGGAAACCAGTGGTCCAACCCGGATCCTCTGACGGTGTGAATTGTAAGACCAGCAACAGACGGCCCGCCAACTCCACCAAAAAAGCACTCGCACAAAAGAGTATGAGATCTTGAAATTCCGGGGGCAGCTCCAGTACAACTTCCATTGGATCTGGTCCATCCATATCACACCTTACTATGCCACCCGACCAGTTTACCGCAACAAATTGCCCCTGGTAATGAATGACATCACGAAAACAATCATTCGGTTCCGGGAGTGCCAACAGTTTCCACTCCTCACTGCCAGGTTTCCAAAAGCCTAATGGTCCAGCGGGCCAGTAAACGGCCATGACCTCATAGTTTGGAGATGAAGCGGGCTTGCAGACAAGACAAATCTGTCGACTTCCATATCAAATATTTTCGAATCCCCGGAGACTTTGTTCACACCAGGAAGCTTAATGATGTCGTCGCGATAGCGACTGGCAGCACGTGACAGGGATTCAGCATGTGGATTTCCGAGTCTGTGATAGTGAAGATCCAACCCCGTGAAGACAAGCACCTCTTCCCTTCACTTCTGGCAATAAAACTTTGTGAACTTGCAAACTGAAGAGGCTGCGGAACTCAGCCCACTCGTTCTCGGTGCTCTTTTCGTCCGCAAGCATCAACCATGGCAAATCGAACCTCTCTTTGAATGCGGCAGCACGCCATGTCAGGCACACAGATCGGAATGCGAACCAGTCCTCTAGAAGAAGTTGTCTTGAGCACAGTTCTAGCAGCTCTTGGAGGAGATCGGCCCAATTCTCGGCCATTGTTGATTCACGGATCGAGGGAAAGCAGAAAAGAGAGAGGAGGACTATTTATATCATGCAGAATTCCACAAGGGGACGGAATAATAATATAAGATAGACTGATACCAAATAGGAATCCAAATTCTTTATACATATTTATTGAATTATGATTATGAGATTACAACTATCTTTCCGGATATGCATTGCTAAATAAACAAGTGAGGCTTTCCCAAAAATAAAAATAAAAAATAAACAAGTGAGGAATATATGGTCGAGCCCAAAGAGAGAATCAAATAATGTAAATTTTGTCACATCTTGGTATCATAGAAAGTGGAGAAAATTGCAAACAGGCGGACATTTATATAGCGAAGGTTTGAGTAAAAGCGAGAAGATTGTGAAAAAACATCCGTTTTAGTAAAAAAAAAAAATTTGATACAATATACTTTTCGATTTATAGAAAGATCAATTTAATTTTGATCAAATAAGTTGACAAACATCATAAAAAAGAAGAGATCCAGTGATTTTCATGGCAGTCAAAATTTTATCAACTGGTTTTTAGATACGATTAGTTTTTTAAGGAAACTTTTAGCTAAAGTGGAGCGATCGCAAGGATACTAAAGAGGCAAGTTTTAGATTGCGCCTTAATTAAAGATACAAGTATTGTATCATCGAATTGAATTTTATGATACTACTTCCTGATTGCCAAATATAAAATATACAGTCCATCTTGTTTAGATAGAGACTCTTTAAGTCTAAATATTATAGTTAGGAATATTTAGTTTCCTTTATTTTGTCCGCTATTATTATTTTAATTTTTTAGTCGATTCCTTGTTTTGTCAAGATCTCATCTCATGACTTTAAATAAGTGATGTAGGCTAATGGCCAAAAAAAATTATTCCAGGACTGCCAAAGATTTCCAAAGGGTGTTAATTTCATCCCCGGGAATCAAATTGACATGAAGAGCCATTGTTTTGTGGAAGTACCCTAAACTATGAGACAAAAAAGCAACAAGAATGTCAAACTGTGATGTCAAAAGCGCAGTCTCTGCATGCGCTTGGGGAGCATCTGCTGCTTTCTTTTGGTATCGGGAACTCATGAACTTTGATTCTCTTGCAACAACGCATAAAAGTTAAGAGCTGGCATCTTATTATATTTTTGTGCAATTCGCATTTTGTGATAAAGTAGTTTATTTTTCATATCTATTCAAGTTCCACAGCTCGACGAAATTTTTTGGTCAACCGTTCCGAATGTCTCGTGGGCTGGGCTGGTACATCAGGGGAGGAACTGTCCTCTCATGTGGTGGTGTTGGTGTTCTCAAACGCATTTACGCTTCTGCTGAGAGGCTGTGCAGGTTTGATAACCCACCTCTTGAGCATGCGATGGGAGATGTGCCGCCTGGGGGAACCCGTTTAAGTTCAGACTTCTCCTATTGGTCCGAAACTCCCGATTAGCATGTTCAGGAAATTCCATCAGCCATCAGGTTAGAAGCAAAAGCCTCTCTGGCATTCTGGCCCCATTTCCTGTGGAAACTCTTGTTATGGATTCCTTTCCAAAACTTAAACGCTGGTATAGGCAGCATAAATAATGTATTACATCCAACCCTATCTGGTCTTGTACACGACACAGATGCACATCATCAGATTGTGGATTTCCTCCTCAGAATGATGTTCAGAAGAAGTGGAGGTGCCCCTGGCATGCCAACCACAGCATCGGGAAGCGGTAATTTATCCGGGCCCGCAGCAGAGGAATTAGGAATCAGACTCGAAAGTTCCTGCTTGGGATATTCAGGAGGCAACTCCATCCGTCTTGATGCTGCTCTGACAGCTAGGGCTGTCAGAAAGGCCCGCGCCGGCCCGACCCGTTCCGGCCCGGCCCGAAAATTTAGAAGATTTTCGGGCCGGACCTTGGTACTGTTTCAGAACAGTACCGATACTGTTTCGGTACTGTTCTGAAATAGTACCGGTGCTGATTTGGTACTGTTTTGAAACAGTACTAGTACTTATTCAACCCTCGTGGAACAGCGTGCTTCCCCATCCTCTCCTCCGACTTCACCTCCACCCCTTCCTCCTTCATTGCGGCCTCGATCTGAGATGAAGCCTCAAAGGTGGATCCTTGACCTTGAAGAGGACATGAAGAAAGCGACAAAAGAGAAGGGTGTGACGGATCGCATTCGCCATTTCAGAGCTCCCAAGATGCGTACTTCCATCCTCTGTATGGTCCGCGAATGGTGAAGATGAAGAGGGACTCTGTGTCCACCTTCAATCATTTACAAACATGGACGATGTACAGACATATCACCCCTTGGACAATCCACGTAACTTGTCTAGAATCCTTGTGGAAACGAAAGATGGCAAATCTCGGCACCGACATGACCATCTCGGCCGGGGTGTCCAAGGCCCGCCGGAGACGGCGGCGGCGTCGCAGCCCTCGTCGAGGGCATCGTCCAAAGCCGCCTTCTTCCTGTTGATGAAGTCGATGCAGTCGGGGACGGCCTCGCTATGGTGCGGGTCATCCACGGGGTAGTACGGGCGGCGCAGTGGCGGCGACGGGGGAGGCGGCGGGGACTTGGAGAGGGCAGACAGCATCATGAGGCGGAACACGGCCTCGCGGAAGCGCTAGAGCAGGAACGACGAGGCGAACCGATGGCCCTGGGCGGAGCAGGAGGAGGAGTTGGCCATGGGGGCTCTCAGGTGGGGGATGCACTGGGCCAAGATGGTCCTGCTCCAGATGCGAATTGGGTAGTGAAGATGAAGAGGGCGGTGCTGGTGTGCGTTTTGTGGTGGTCTTTCTGCCCTTTGGCTTTGATCGTAACCTGCAAACTTGGTCTGAGCCTAAAGCATTGTGTTCTTCACCCACTCCATTATTTTTTTGAATTCAATAATAACAAAAAAAAAACTAAAAGGGGCCCGACCCGACCCGACCCGACCGAATACTTGGACGGTCTATAATTCGGGTCTCGGGCCAGCCCGGGCCAGGCCGAGCTTGGCGCTGTTTGGTTTCGGGCCGGGTCGGGCCTACATGAGACCCGGCCCGACCCGGCCCATTGACACCCCTACTGACAGCCTGTGCCCATGGGAGGGTCTCCCCTCAGGAGCGGGCTACAGGTTTGTCTTCAACTTGTACTAATCCGTGGATAATTCTACAGAAAAATTCATTTCCTAATGGATTTGGTGTCCCTAAATCCAATTTTAAGGTTTAATTTGGAAATTATGGGCTTTTTGGGGGGTCAATTAGCGGGTCTACTGGGTTGGATCGTCTAGCAATCTATTAATCCTAGAAGGTGGGCCTAGCAATCTATTAATCCCCCCATCTCGAGGGTGGGTCGCGACACTCACTCAAACATATAATGCCACTAAAGCATTATTTAAACAAATTTCTTTAATTTATTCACAACTAAATACTTCATGAAATATTTACAAATGATATGAATGGAAATGTCATAAAAGGGAAATATTTACAAGCGACAAACAAACGACAAATCAAATAATATTAGATCCAATAATGCTTTTCATAAACAGGGAAAAACTTAATAAACTCGTCGGGAAACTTCTTAACCCTAGAAGGTGTCCCTATAGTGACTTTTGCGAAATCCTTGGGTTTATGCCAAGGAGAATTCTGTCTCCTCTAGGACTCATTCATAACAAGAGTTGATGTTTTTTTTACTTCGACCTTAATGAACTCTCTTAGAAAGCTAATTCCAAGTTCTTTATATGAATAGGACCCGTTTTTCTATAAGTGATCATAGAGCTCATGCCATTCCATACGAAGAGTCCTTCTCGGTGCTTTGACTTTTTCAAGTCTATCATGACATAACCCCTCCAAATGATTTCTTCTATCATTTCATTGACCCTAATGATATGTGTCATGATGTCGACATCACCATCTCATTGGCAAATTTCCAATTCACCAATAAACCTTATAAGTGTCAATTTTTCCTCTTCATTTCTTGGGAATACAGGATTCGCACCATATAATAGTCCATAGTTCCTGCAACAAATGCGGGACAATGTGGATTACTAAAATCCATCATCACAGAGTGATTATGAACATATCTTAATACAAAGACACTCAAAGTAAAACATATAAGCATATCTAGGTTGACCCTTTTTTTTGTCAATGGTCAACAGTCAAACTATCCACGGCTAAGGCCGCGTGCCCATT